>VXCM01002413.1:0-145373 GCA_014773175.1 Lucifuga dentata
CCCTGAGGGGCTGTGGGTGTGGGTGTGGGGGGGGTTATGGGTTGTGGGTTTGTTGCCCAGCTTGCAGCCCACCTCTCCAGGAACCTTTTAATTGGGTTACATCTCGTTCACTTTCCTGTCAGAGCTATTAATAAATGCCTAATCCTGGGTGGAGGAGGATTATCCATCCCAGTGGACGCAACGGTCTCAATCTAAACGTGTAGTGGTTATACCTGAATCACGAGTGTGTGGCTTTGGGGTTGTGTTAGACTGACCTCGCCTCAGACTGTTTCTGAGGATGTTAAGGCTGAACCTAAGATGTAGTGGTTGCATGATTATTTGACATTACCTGGAGATGGTCTTAGACCTGGTGAGAGCCTTGCTGATGACCAACGATGGGGCGGACTGACGCCGATAAGTCTGTGACTTCATCCGCTAAAAGAGACAAAGAGGAGAGAGTGGGTGAGAAATGCGTGATTCTGTTTCCACATCACGTCTGATCACAGTACCTGACAAAGACATGGAAAGAATTTACACCTTGCATGTTTGCACACCCCTCAGTCGTTATGTAAGCTCAGTAATGTTCAGTACATTCATCACAGCATCAGCACTCTGTGGCCTCCAAACGACAAGAACGACAGAATCAAGCAGAATTTGGACACAGAGGAATGTTGGACCATAAAGATTAGCCAGGTGGAAACATTTTTACAGGCTTCTGCCATGATAGTCTTATCTTTTCTCACACTTGTGCAGCTGCAGAGAGAGAAAATCTTTCAAAAAGTGCACATTATCAAACCAAAGTTAGCTTTAACTTGTGCAAATCCTCTTTCTAACAATGGCAAAGCTAAACTTTCTGAACTTGGAGGTAACCCTTTATCATTCTACCTCAGCGCTGCTTTCCTTCTTCCAGCATCTTTAACGCCTCTAAAGTGGAATTACAACACCTCTTGGTGAAAATATGGCACTGGAGCCCTGAAATAATCCACATTTCCCATGGTTCTTACACCAAATGCTGCTTGCAGCTACACTGAGATCCTATTATCCTGATTTCTTCACAGGATCATTTAAGATTCATTAACTGTTGAGTGTGTTGAAGCAAGACAAACGTTACGCAACTGCAATTTTGTGTTGCTGGACATCAGATTAACACATTCTGCAGCTCGGCATTGTGGTTCTTTGAATTCAATAAAGTCAATATGCTATAATCTTTATGCATCTGCTCCAACATGAATTTTGAGTCAACTGTTAACACACATGGAAAATTAGGAGTGTATGAGGCTCATGTGAATGGACAGGAGTACAGTGTGTGTTGTATCTATTTGACTGTCTACCTTGAATTTGTGATTAATGCCAGTCAGTGAGTAACACTGTAACCAGTGAGTCCAATAAGCCAATTTATGGAGAATCCTGTTCCAACTCTGTCCTGATAGAAAAAAAACAGCCTTAATTTGATGTTCAACTGCTTTAAAGAATTAAAATGAGTTTCCAAACAGGATGTTAACAAGGAATAATAAAATGCTTGATCTCACCAAGGCTGTTAGGAGGGAAATTTGATTTTTGTATTATCTGTCTTACCATTACATATAATATCCAAAAACACAAAATCTGCACTGGCAAAAGATTGATTTCGCTTTCATTTGTGTCCACGTTGTTGACTTTTCACAATGCAATATCAAATATTTAGCTGGGTCACAGGGTGGTGAAACATTCCTTACACACAGCGGTGGTGTCAGCTTTCAGCTATATGTAAAAAAAAAATAACTTTGCAGAAACTAAAAGACATGTTTTCAAGTGGACAAGAACTCTGTGCTCCGTAGCTGCTAGTATTAAGCCTTTCCAGACAGATGTAATACTGATGAAAGGAGATGAAATTGAACTTTTGCACAATTTGTTTCTAGACATCTTAGATCCAGAGGATGATCTCAAAGCTAATGTCCTGTTGTAGGATTTTAAGGCAGCTAATTTCAGATTTAAATCAATTTTTGTGCTTGTATGAAGTATTTTTACATTTATTTCTGCAATATAACATTATTTTTTCCCCCCGTTATTTTGTAAGAGTCATTTGTGAAGCCTCTGAAATGTCATTTAGATCAAAATGTGACAATAAAATTGCAGTGGAATCTATAAAGGCCCTAATGAAACATTTTAGAGGCAGTAACCAGCAACGCTGCCTTCAGGAAAAATAGGATAAATGAAGTTTTAATGATATACCAACTATACAAGTTTATATTTAATGGATTATTCAGTAAAATTGTGACATTGGCTCCAATATAAATCTTCACAGCAATGCAAAAATATTATTTTAATATTCCTGTATGTACCAAATTATCATCGAACATCTTTGCAAAACTCCGAGAAATTTTTAATGCGTCTGTCTACCGATTGATCGCACATATTGTAGTTGGCTTTTAAGAAAAAAAATGATACTGTTGGTTATATTAGTCATTTTAAAATTTGCTGTTTGTGATGAGTTCGGGTATTTGTCGTCATGGTGACGGGATGTCACTTCAGTCAAAGCCTTGAACTCTGAACTAACCCATCACCCGCCTGGATCGCGTTCACAACGGACTCATTCAGACGCGCTTCTCTTAACTTTTAACATGTCAGAGCTTGAAAGGAATGAAAATCAAGTATGATATATATTATAAATTAATCTTTTTCATTACAAAAGGCTGCTTCTCTGTTAACACTCACATATAGGAAGATAGGAACAGAAATTTGGATACCCGTTTGTTTTCTGGCTGTCCACCGCCTCGGCTGAGGTTGTCCTGTTGTTGTTGTTGTTGTTGTTGTGGAGACATGTTGTCCATCCAGCCTTCAGTTCAGAGTCCAGCTCAGTGTCTAAATGTCCTCCGATGATACAGGAGAGAAAGAAATCCCTTAAATAAAGTCCCCCTGCGAGAGAAATCAACCATCTCAACACAGGCTGGTTAGAAGTGACTGTCTGAAGCGACTTTTTTGTTTTGGCTCTAATCGTCGTGCGTAAACGGAAAGCTGATCTCCAAGAAGCCAAAATCAGATGAAATAAAAAAGTTTCAGAAATAAAACAAGAAAAGCTGGAACCACAGCTCGACCCACGTCAATGTCACAGAGAGGCTGTGATCTAAATCTGCTGAAACACTCCGGTCTGGATAATCAATCGCTGAGCCACACTTCTTAATGCGTCTTTACGCACAGGAGGCGGTGCCAATACGCTGTAAAAAAAAAAAAAAAAAANAAAAAAAAAAAAAAAACTACGCCTACGTGTTTTTAACTTCTCATTTGTTACCAAGTCGCAGTCTAATTTCAGCTAAATGTGTCAGCAAAATGTGCCATTCATTATGTCACTTTTGTATAAAAGAAATGACCTTTTTTTCTGCCAGTTTCTCTTATACAAAGGTGACACTATGATTTTGGCCATACGAGATGGCGCCCTCCTCAGTTTAAAAGTGGAAAATAGATTAGGGACAGACTAAACGTAAAAATTTAAGATTTGTAGGTGAATATTCACTGCTAAGACTTTTTTGCTTCCTCTGATATGCATTTCTTTATGTACTGAAGTGGATTCTGATTTATAAGATAAAGATCACAAGATGTTACTATTGCAGCTGCTAGTTTAAAGTTCTGTATCACATATTGTATTAAAAAAAAAGTTAACAGGCCTGTATATATTTAAACAACATTGTTGAATACTGTTATTTTACATTATTTCACAAATTTTAAGAAGAACTCAATAGGAAAAAAACAGTTTTTATAGCTAATTGCCAGATTTTATTCACAAATAGGGAATTTGGAAAAAACAAAACAAAACGCAATGACCTGTTTAAGAGAATCAAGTGGGGCATCCATAACATCACTGGAAAAGTGCAGACATCCAAACCTGTGGTGCAATTCTTTACAAAATGATTCAGTGAAGATAAAGTAACCATAAAAGCATCTGGGAGGATTTCAAAGGAATCATGGGAACATTTTCTGGTTCAGAACGCTTTGAACTTATTTAGATCAGGCAGGCAAATTTTATAAGATCACGGGTCGTCCGTCAGTCTGCTGCTGGAAGTCGGTACAGCAGCTCCAGGCTGCAGATACATTAATAGATTCAGTATCTCTGGGAAAGACGGTCATGATCATGAATAGTACTGACTGCAATCTAGGCCATAAGGTTATGTAGGGCATATGCAAGTCTTAAATTAAACAAAGTTCCCTCAACTAACACCACATAAAAGATATTAAGTTTCATAATGCAGATAGAAATGTTCAGCTGTCATAAATTGGTGAATAATGATAGCACAGTGAGATAACTATGATAACATATGCAAAAACAGCATACATCTTTACACAGAATAACAGGGAATGAATAGAGGAAACAAATCCAGACAAAGTGGATTCTAATGGAAGTTGAGAAAAATACATATTTCCAAAACGATGAATTACCCCCAAATCGACTGCACTTCTAGAAAAATAAGTGGGCCACAAACTGGGCTAAAGAACGAGGGCAGAAAGTGAATAAAGAGTATTCATTCCCCAAATTGGCCACAATCAACCCTGTTAAAAACTAGATCACTTCAATGATTACCTTCCCTGATGTTGATAATGAACAGCCTTGGGCATGGCAAAGAAAAGCAACAGCCGCCTCCTCACCGGCTCACCGCTACAAACATACTTTTCCAGGCTTAAAGCGTCAGTCGAGGGTGGCTTGATTGTTTCAGTGCAGCGTTTACTCCAAATATCAGAGACAAATATGACTTATATAACATCCTCACAGAATTCGGCCAGTTTACAGACATGAAATGGTTTCCTGATTGATTCACATAAGCATAAGATAGAAAGTTATTGATCCCCATGTGGGAATTTGGTTACTGCAGACATTTAAAAAAAAAAAAAAAAAAAAAAAAAAAAAATTGAATACAGTGCTCACAACAATACAGCAATTATTCATGTGTAACAATTCCAGGTGTGACCCATTCAATTAAAGGTTCTAATTAAGTTATGTTGATTTAGGACAAGTAAAACTTAATAATAATCAGTGAAAATCACAGTTGTAGCACCTTATCCCGAAAGCATCTTATAAGCAACTAAATGCAAACTCTCAGCAACTCAATAAAAATGCCACGGTATTAGGATTTGACTTATAATTTTATTATAAATGTTACATTAAAGGCTCAGAAATGAGACATTCACAACACTGGTTTGTAAATCATTTTTAATTGATGTAGATGAAACACAGGTCTTAGAGACTTCCTGAACCCTTTCCTTTATTTAAAAAACTGCACTTTTCGACAAGCAAATCGGAGTAATAATATATTTTTGGGTGATAATATTGTCTTATTGTCTTCTCAGAACTTTAGAATGGCTTAAACCTCAGAGCCCCGCAAAGCAGAAAAGCAGTGGAAAACTGAATGTGTCAATTAAATTCAAGAATTGTTTCTTGTATCAAAAATAGAATAAAACAACAGGAACTGCCCTTTGACTCACTACTGTATACCAAACTCAAGCCTTTCAAATTAAACTGTGATCAACCTGAATTCATTAATATTTCTGCATGGCATAAAGGTCTAATGGTCAGCTTCATTCCCTTGGTTTATGTCAATATAATATCTATTAAGGTATAAAACTTAATAATTAGGTTAATTAAAACCTAATAATTTGAATTAATGATCTATTCTTCCTGTGTAGTTACTTTGCTGACATCTTTGTGCGCGTGTGTGTGTGTTTACCTATTTCTTGGCCTTGGTGTTAGCAGCTGCATGAAAACAGGACCTACAAAAGACAAGAAAAGAACGCTCAATGCATAAAACATAAAATAACAGATTTATGAATGCTATCCAATACTTTGCACAGTACAGCTTTAGATATACTACAGTCTGAATAATTTATGCAAGTTAAGAGATAAGGTCAATTGCTCACGTTTATCGTAATATCTACATTAATATGAGGAGCATTAAGAAAGGTGGCTGGAAACTGGCTTGTCAGACAGCTTTTCCTCTCACTTTTTCAAAAAAATTCTTGATTGGTGAAATCAACTGTTCTGTTCATAATTCAAATGTTCCCAATAAAGAGATGTCAAATCACAAAATTTAGCTACGGCAAAATCCTTGCATTTCATATCAAACTTGAATAGGCAGCAGATGGCAGAGATGGCAGCCTAAAGTCTCTGAACAGGACGACTTCCTGTCTGATAGGAGTGATGGAGGGCTGCTGCCTCTTTAAACGAACTTATTTAATAACAAAACACAATGGAGTTGGTGTTTATTGGTATTTCCTAAAGTCGCAAAAGATGCACAAACAATCTGCAAACTACTTTGACTTCAAGTTGGTCCTGTTCTGCAGACATGGCGGTCTCTTGTTGCCTCTTGCCAACTTCCTCCATTCCTCTTAAAGAAAAAACTGCTGGATTCCTTCCTGTTGGAGTATTTTAAGACTGAATTTAGACTGAACCCCTGGTAGGATTTTAATCTCCTTGGTCCTCACACTTCCTAAAGCTGGGCACTTTCTGGCTGGCCTAGGTTTTTTTTTTTTTTTTTTTTTTTTTTTTTTTTTTNTTTATCTTTTTTTTTTTTTCCATTACATCACAAATACTTCACACTTGATGTTGTCCTCAAATGGGTTTGTGCTCCAAAACCTTCCAGTCACAACCTAATGTCCTGTTAAATATTCCTGCACAAGGAATATTTAACATGCATGTTAAACATGCAGCATCAAACATGCGGTGCATGTTTGATGCTGTAATTATACATTATATAGGAAAATAAACTGTATTTACCTGCTTTAAAACTACTGTTTTGCATCCGTGATACTCAGGGTCAGGACATGACCCTCTCCTGCTCCATGCAGACCTTGTAGCCAAGGCCACAATTTATGTAGTTTGATTACACACCATATACAAAACACACACACACACACACACACACACACACACACACTTTGGACATATGTCTATGTAACCAGGACTGCCTGCAAAACAGTATTTGTATTGTAATTTTTGTGCTGTGAATTATAATAACCTTTTTTATATTGTGGCATAAAAGTGTGGATCATTTTTGAGGAACTTTAGGAAGGAGGGAACATCAGAAACTTTCCAATATAAAGCAGTCCAACACAACACCACTGCCTACCAATTAAAGGACGATACCACCCTTTTGCATGTTTGAGCCAAATATATTCTGTAACACGTTACAGTAGTATGCTTTGAGAAATGATTGTCAGTAACCTTATGTGTAGGAAAATTGAATATATTAGGCTCAAACATGCAAAATGGGTGATATGGGCCTTTAAGGCTTTAAAAATTACTACTGTATTAAGGTTGGATGATATAAAATTGCACTGCAATACAAAAAAAATCTTTGATATAAAAATGAGGACGTCAATATAAAGTCAATAGAAAATAGTGCTTGAACACAGTAAGTTAAAGATGGCTCAAACAGCCAATAGCTTATCAGAACTGGAACAAACTAACCAATCTGGTGGCAGTGTCATAATAAAAGCCCGCCCACTTCCTCAAAGCAGCATTTAGCCAAACGGTGAACACACCACAGCCCATGTGGTGATATGTGAGAGAAAGTCAGACAAAAATGTCAGAAAGCGATGAAACTCCAGAGGGGGGGGGGGGGGGNAAAAAAAAAAAAAAAAAAAATCAAGTGATGATAGCCATTACTGTCCCAAAGAAAGTGGATAAGCAAGGTTAAAAAAAAATGTCAGTAGTGTGGCATCATTTTGGTTATTTAAAGCAGGATTTATTTATTAAGGATGACTGCAATTTGCAGTTTTTCATTTCACTATATAACACACTTTGTTGGTTATTTTTTTTTACATTCAGAACATGCATAAAGAAAATGTTAAAATGAAGCTTAAGTTCAAGTGACTTGAAATGCAGCAGAAACTTTGCCAAGATTTATATCATGATATGTATTGATATCAGTCAATTTCAAAAAATATATTGTGATTTTTTTTTTCATATTGTCCAGCCCTACACTGCTTTGAATAGTTTTGGGACATTAACAAAAACTGAGTAGTATAAGTTTCATAAATGTACCCAATAAAAATAATAATCTTGTTATTAAGAATTATTATTCATACGTTTCTCACACACAGCCAGCCATCTTACCATTGTTTAAAGATGGTAACACTCACCCACAGAAGGGAGGATATTTGAGAAACATACTGTACACACAATTGAAAGACCACAATGAGAAACACATAGAATGAGGAGAAAAAAAAAAAAAAAAAAAAAAAAAAAAAAAAAACACATAAAACTCCTTCTGCATTATAACTGTTGTTCACAATCCTGACATATTGTTCATCGTCATCACCAAATTTATGCATCAAGTCATGACACTCACACACTCTCAGACAAGACAGAGCAGTGGTTGGCAAGAGTTCACATGTAACCATAGCAACAAGCACTGTGGTAATTCTTAGTTCCACAAAGATCGGAGCATAGTTCATTTTTGTCTTATTTGATATTTAACTTGAACCTGATATACCTTTACAAAAAAAAAAAAAGNAAAAAAAAAAAAAGAGTAAGAAATCCTCAAAACCCCAATGTGAAGCCAAACATCTAGCAGGTGCTGACCTGGACAGCTCCTACTGACCAATTTTCAGCACCTGGTGAATTGGACAGCTCCTATTGGCTAGTCTTTCACAGCAGGTAAAATGGAGTTTAATGTTTCGTGCATCTGCCGTTAGCAATGCTGCCTGAATTTTCTAGTGGCAATTATTATACTTCATAAAACTGATCTGTCAGCAATATGGAAAGTTAAAACAATGCAATAAACACCATCCAAATGCTGTCATACATATAACATCATACTAGTGTTTTATGTAAAATTCCCTATTTAGAGAACAAAAAACAGATTTTGGATGCAGCCATGGTGATATCACCACAGAGCAGCTAACAGCAGACGACCTGTTAAAGGTCATGTTCAAAAGGGTCGGAGTTGTTTTATCTATTTTTATTATTTTTTAATAAAGGGACTGATACAATCACTCAGTAAATGGCAAAACACCTACGCAGGTAAGAGCATGTTTAAATGGAATACAACAAAATTCAAAGTGAAAAGAAAAGAAAAATCGAAGATCTATGACACTTTCAGAATGAGTTTGTTAACAGGATGAAGTTTTTTGGCATGTTTTCAGTATCGAGAGATGAAAACTTTGACTCTGACAAATCATCTTCTAAATCTTTTTACATACATCGTTTCATTCAACAATTTAATTCATTCATGCAACGTGTCGTTCAAAGTCATCCCACTACAGCGGCCTTGTTTGACGCGCTATTACAGATGTTTTCACACTCAAATCAGCACACAAACACACGTTTATTGATCTGAAAATACCTGTAGAGATGCAGCAAGTAACATGCTGTGAAAAATACTGCATGTCAACATATTACTGTGGTGTGTGTGTGTGTGTATACAAAGCACAATTCTGTTGCAGCTTTCTCATTCAGCTAGGGAGGGTTACAAGAAAAATGGAAATTAAAATAAGGTCATTTTTCAGCAAACTGATGGAAGTCACTGGGATGTGACAATGAAAGGATGAAGTACATAAAAAGGGAAAATTTGGGTTGGGGTAATATCTTTTTCTTCAGGATCCATAAGATCTGCCCCCCTTCCTGCCAAGTGAGAAGTTAGTATCTCCGACGCTTGCTATTTGGGCCTTCAAAGTCTCCCCCAATTGGACTCCCCCTGCCAAATCCTGGGGCCGGTCCGACTTGAGAGCCCACTGGCTGGAGCTGCTTTGGTGACTCTACCTCCGGTCGCCCCCCCACTGAGCCACCCTGTGGGTATCTATGATTTCGCTGCATAATTTTGATGTGTGGGGTACACAGGTGAACGTAACGTATCCAGAAAACGAAAGATGGATCAGATCACGGGGGTTTCAGGGGCAAAGTTCATCAGTCGGGGTTTATTTTCATCCAAGGGAAGCCGTCCAAGAGAATAACGATGAGCCGACAGGAAAGGGAGAGAGAGGAATCTATTAGTTTTGTCCGCAGCATCAGTATCCAATTATGTTAACTAGATGTCAAGACCTTGAAAACTTGGTAAGACTGTTTGAAATACATTTTCTTTCTTGTGCTAAAACTACAAATTTGGGCCTATTTTCAAATTCAAGCAATAGTTTTAATGAAGAGGAGTCCTAACAAGCCAAACAGGTTCCATGAAACTGCTTACGGGTTAAGTTGACCAATGCTCTTTTGACATAAATTTAAAAAAAAAAAAAAAACNAAAAAAAAAAAAAAAACTATTTTAATATTAAGGATGCAGGACATGAGAGATAACGAGCGCAGTTTTTGTCTTTGTATACATTACCATGGCTCCATTCTCTGACATCATTGGCGTGCCTGTATTTGGCGCTCCCTCTGGGCCAACGGCGGCAGCCCTTCCACTCATGCCCATCATTTGAGGGGGAGCCTGGTTGCCACTGGGCCCTGCAGAGGCTTGGTTATAGCCATCTACACGCAAAACAACGGAGCAGCGGTTGGTCACTCGATGGCCAAATATGATTATACCTATATTATTACGTAGCGCCCCGAAAGAACTGTGCTAACTGAATGCTACAACTAACTTCAAGTTTTAAAAAAAGTTAATGTTGGTTTCTGGTCAACAGCTAAAATTATCATTCGATACTGATGTGCTGCATTTATTATCGGTGTAAAAATAAGCTTTACTCATTCGCTAAAGTGTCTATTTAACATACTCATCTAATCAAAAATTATTACAGCAGAATAAATGTGGTGCCTCCAACAACCAAAAACCAACATTAACTGAAAACAGATAGGAAGTGCTGTGTTATGTTAAAGGGCACATTTCATACATGTAGGACAGACGGATGCGGCGCGTTGAGAAATTATTAAAATGAGAGGTTCTCCACATGACGGCTACAATTTGTGGCTAACTGCCAAAGCTCACATCTTTTTACTGGCTAAACCTCAGATTGCACATCACCTTTGCTGTCAAGCATATTCAGTTGTCTTAAAAACACTTGGACTAAAAAGAAAAAAAAAAAAAAAATNAAAAAAAAAAAAAAAATCATCAGACCCGTGCAGATGTCATAACTACAACCCCAATTTACCGCAAATCCCAACTCCAGAGCTTTTAGCTATTGTACAGAACTTCAAATCAGTACAAATATATCCAAGTGAAGGATTAATAAAACATGTTTTTCAGTGTTTAGGGAGGATAAATTCTAAAGACACAGAATGCTATTTAGTAATATAACCTGGCAATGGAAAAGCCTCAAATCATCAATACTAAAACAAAGTTGCTCATAGTAGTACTGCAGACAAGGCTTTACTGCTGTTGTTTTCCATGCAGATGCTACATGCTGGAGCTTTATTTTACACTGATACAACTGCACTTTTCATAAAAACCATCTGAAAACGTCACGGCTCTAAAGCCGGCGTCAAACCTTTCCTCACATCGTGTTGTCCTACATGTTACTGATTACTTTCAAGAGGACACTGATCAGCCCTTAATTCAGACACATTCTTCTCTTTATTAATCATATTAAAGCTGCACCAGGCATCTCGTAAGTAAAACACCTAAAAGTCACAGAACACGACATCGACGTCATATCAACTTTACTCAACATAAGCAAGTGAGATAAAGCTCTGAAGTTACTGATACTACTTTGTACTTTAAGAGTCCTTCCTGGTCTATCTGGAGAGAAGAGCAAGAGAAAACAGAGTCATGCTCCTTAAAAAATTTTAGTTGTTCCCACTTCCTGTGCACTAAGACTATGAGACGAGAAATCATGTACATTTATGAATAACAAACCATGAAAGACTATGACAGAAGAATCAGAAATTGGTCTGTAAAGTGTTGTTGAAATACTCTTACACACTTACTTGAACACATTCTCACACACACACACACACACACAATCACATACTCTTGACAAAATTCTAATGTATTGCAAAGGAAAAAGCTACGGTGGAAACAGCAGCCAAAGATGAAGTATGTCTGAGGGGAATGACCTGTATTTTAAATATCACACATAATATCAATATGAAAGCAAGAGGAAAATTCAATGCAAGCCATTTATCCAACTACAGACCCTGCCTCCCAACCCCAACCCAACAAACACACACACAGGATGCTATATTCTACTATATTTCATGCTACAACGATGATACAAATTGAACACAGCAGTCTTGTTTATAAAGGTGATGTGCAATCCTCGGATACGGTCTCGATGTGGTGAAGAACCACCGTGAACATCCAACAATGTGTCTCATTTTTACTGAACAGACTTTGTCCCTGCAAAGCTTCGGTCCCCAGCCTCTCATCCTGCACACTCGAGCAGATCACCCTTCATCTGAAGGGAATACACCTTCTGTTCCTGATACAAGTAAGAAGTCTGCCTTTGAGCAAATAAGAAAAAAGCTTAAATTATTCACTGAATTTAAATATTTATCTTTCTGATCTGCACAGACCAGACCAGGATGAGAGCTCAGGGACCAAATATTCAATAAACTATGAAACCCCACCCCCACAAAATAGACCCCTCACAGCACACTAGATTCTGTTAATGAACATGTGGCATTGCTTTATGTGCCATATACGTTATATTCCACTTTGCATCCCAAGCAGCGTTCTTTAACATCAAAATGGGTGTCAAAACACACAGAAGACTTAAGCTACACATTGTATATCAACTGAAAAGACGCCAGTTGGGATGCAAGACAAATTTCACTGAGGTAAGGCATTCACTCATCATCATCATCACATCTGGTATTTTCAGTAGCGACAAGTCCTCACAGTCATACCTCCCATATTAATGGCTCCACGAGGGCCCAGCTCACCCACTCTCATTTCCTGTTCTCTCTGGAAGAAGTGAAGAAGAGCCTTCAGAAAAAAAACGCTGCTAATGAACAGTTCTTCAGTGGACAGCCTACTGCACCACACACACACTCGGCAGGCATTTTATTTACCACGTGGTACTCATCAGAGCCGCGTAAACACTTTGGAGCTGTGACTTTCATTCTCTATGCAGGATGGAACCTAAACTTTAGCTACTGCTTTCTTTGCCTCTATTCAGACTCTGATAAGAACGCAACATTTGGCTGCTTTAGCTGTAAATTTGAAGGAAATTTAGATATCATTGTTAATTGCAGTCATAATGCCAAACTCATTAGCAAATTAAGGTGAACAGGCTACAACAAACAAGCAGTAAGGCGTAACTGGGCAAGTAAATCATGTTAAAAGACCAGTGAAAGAACTATGTCATCCACAGATGCTAACTGATAAAATATTTGAGAGTTTGAACCTAAAGTCAAAGATATGTCAAATTCTCAGTTAATGCTCACATATTGAGCTTTAAGTATCTGTTCATTCATTCATGCACTTTTTTTTTTCCACTTCCACTCACAAAATATCTCTCTCTCTCTCAAACATCAAGAGTGTATAAAATTCAACAATAGATTTCACTGACTTGGACTGAATCAGCAGTTTCAAATACAGTGCGTTCTATGAAGTGATTTTTTTTTTTTTTTTTTTANTTTTTTTTTTTTTTTTTTTAAATCATCAATTAAATGCAGTTGGGGGCCATGAAATGTGAGTTGTATCTCATTTTAGAGTCAGAATATTTCAAATATATGTATGGAAATAAAAATCCACATGGGTATGAGGTGTATGATCAATTGTGCAGCGTCAGAGGGCAGGAGAAGCAGCGACAGCCTGTCCCTGTAGGAAATAAAGAATTAGACATTTTCACTTGTCAACTCTTCTTGAAAAATCAAATTGTTTTTGTAATGACAGTGCGTACTAAAAGTTTTCAGCAATAAACCGCAAAACAACAGCAGACTGACGTGTTTCTGAAGAAAGCGGTTTTCTTTTGGCCATTTTTGAACCCAGATTGGTCTTTTAAGAATGTCAGCAGTTTGCAACGAAAGCAAAGACAAGTTACCTGCTTAATTAAATAGGTTTCAGGTGTGCTAACACAAAGGTTTCTCTAATAACCAATTAGCATTTAGACATAATTAACAAGGAGCCAGGACTTTAGGACACTAGAGTAACGTAACGGCTGCTGAAAATGGGGCTTTGTACTTTTGTGTGAATAACTAATTTAAAAACTTCAAAAAAAAAAATCATTTCCACAAATAAACTGCTATAAGTGTCTTGGCAATAAAGGTATCAATTTCAAAAACATTTCTGGATGATTCCAAACTTTTCAACACTAAGGTGCATGAACCAAATTAAACAAAATTATATTTACTTTTGCTTAAGTGTCACATCTACACCAGTACAACACACCACTGGATAAGAAACCATTTAAAATAAATATATATCCATGCAACTCTTGAAAAGCCCTTGCAGAAACTTAGGTTGTCAGTAAATGAAGCCCCACACGCATTCTATAATAGCCAAGACGTGCAAATGTCGCTTAGAAGAAAACACTTCACAGCAAATGGCATAACTGGTTTGTCTGCAAGTTTGCTCAAGAGCTGCATGTGAGCCCAAACTGGTTCAGTTTTAGCTGCAAGAAGCCAGCACAATGTCTTAGGATACACAAATGTTGACGATATTGATCAGAAACACTACACAATGATAAACACACACACAATGACACTGATATATCATTAACACCTTAAAGGACTTAATGGCGCTATTGAATTTTCTAGGTTATTTACACTGGTACGACCATTTTTTTACGGTTTGAAGACTTAAACTAAACTTTTGGATAATGCGTGGAACACAGCAAAAAGATTAATTGCAGCATCAATCCAGCAGCCAGAAACATAACTGACTCATCTGTCAGTGATTCAGGTCATTTCCGTACTCTACTGTTTAAGAGATTTTAGAATATTTTATTCTGAACAGGGAAAAAAAAAAAATCAAAGATACTATAGAGATGCTATGAAAGGTAACAGATATAATGAAATAAGAACTAATGCTGTTTCACTGTGATTCTAAAAATTTACTTCACAGGCTGCCTATAAAAGGTCAGGATTGTATTTTAATATCATCCAAACAGAGAAGAAATAAACTACTCTACAAAAATGTAATTTCTGTATATGTATTAACGTTAAACAGGCAAATATTAGACCAGGCTTGGGTAGCAATCGGGATTTGGTAACTAACTTCTGAAGTTTTTAATGTTCCTCAGGTGTTGCCCCATATTACATCAGGAGAAATCACCACGTCTCTGGCATGCTTTATGAAACAGTCAAAGGCAGCAGTCACTGGATTGTCTTATGTTGTTCATGTGATGTGAAACATATACGTAAGCTTTAAGCAAACTAAACCGAGAAGACTTAAATGTACTAATTGTTCTGACAGAGTCAAAATGCAATCTTGGAGGAAAAGATCACAAAAAGAAGAGACCAAGTGAAGAAACTTCAAAAATACTGCCACTATGAATAATTCTGTACCAAATCACGCTTTACACACATTTCATAATGTCATGATAAGAAATACCAAAGCCTACAAAATGAGAATAAAATCTCACATGTGGTTTGTGTGAGCACAATTCCATGAGCAGACTGACAACAAACTCACGGAAAACTCCGGGAAAATAGTCTCAGTCGTTTGTGCTGGTTTATGCTGTTAAAATTTTTGTTTGTGCTGCAAAACTTTTTAGATATTAAAGACATTTTATAGGTCATTCTGTCGTCGTTCAGCACCTCAACCTGTTCCAAATGGACCTAAAATGACCTCATTTGTTTGTGCTTCGTTTAGGAGACGGCTGAAATGCCAGTAAAAAAATGAAATTACATTTGGTTTAATTACAAAGGGGAATTATCTGCTATACTCCACTTTGCCACTAAGGGGTGCTAAGTGACACTTGGGTTGGGGTGCTGAGTGACTTCAGAATGACCTATAAAATATTCTTTATTATCTTTAAAAAAAAAAAAAAAAAAAAAGATGAACTTAAATGAAGACATCCTGTCAACTACTGTAGGAGCAAACTGTTAAACCATAAACAATGATCCTGAATGTATGTATGTATGCTATACAAGCTGCTGCTTCAGGTCCGTTCCAATTATAAACTAAAGTGAAAGTTCACTAGGACATTTCCTGATACATAAAGGTATAAATATAGGTACATATAAATTATGTACTTTTATTTTCTTGGGAACAATCTCTTTATTTTGTATGTTTTTCTGTTTGTATGACTATGCTGGAGCTTTTCGATGGTCACAATAGAGACAGTGTGTGTGTTTGTACAATCATCCTTTTGTTTTAATATTTGTGCGGTGCGGTCTCTCACAAGTGTGTGTGAATGTTAGAAAAAAATACAGCACGTTTGAAAGTAACTCGACTAAATTCTTGTGTTTTTCAGTGGTTTTGGCTGCGTGTATTGCAGTACTCACAGTGTCCATGTAGCTTGGTTTGAAGCCGTCTGGCTGGCGTCTCATATCCTCCTGTTCTCTATGTCTGATCAGCTCGCCCTCTCTCCTCCTCCTCTCCTCTTCGTGCCTGCACAGAGGAAGGGAGAAGCAAAAGATAAATAAATACAATAAAGTCAACAACAAACACGACATGTTGGCTGTTGTCAAAGATTTTTTTTAAAAGAAATCTATCGTATTCATGTCACTGACCAGCTTGTCTACAGATCACATAACAGTTCTAAAATATGCATTTTCCATGGCTCTCACTCACTCCTTACGGTTTTGACCATCAGACAAGAAACGCACCTCTTCTCTATCTGTTTTCGTCTCTGCAGCTCTTGGTTGCGAAGCTCCTCCAGCCTCCTCAGCTCCTCCTGACGTCTCATCAGATCTGGGAGAAGAAAGAAGAGAATGCTGTACATGTGCAAAGAACTGGCAGCAGTAAGAATAAATGGAGAAGAGAAACAATCGGTAAGGATTAAATCAAATAAATCAGTTAATATTTGTCCTTATCATGACTGTTGTTGTCTGCTGTAAAGTCTATTAGAGAATTACAAGCCTGGTAAAGTGGGAATACACATAAAAGCCACAGATGTTCCTCTACCATGTCTCATTAGCATTAGCTGGTGTTCGTGTTTGGCCGACTCCATCTCGGCCTCCAGTCTCTCCTTGGCCTCTCTGATGTTCTTCTCCACCTGCTCTCTTTGCTGCTTCTCCATCTCATCCAGAGCTTTCCAGCGAGATGAGAACTCAAACTCAAAGGTCCCTGGCTGGGCGAAGCGCGGCGGTTGCTCTCGTTCCCTGGAGCAAAAACGCTCAATAAATAAACTGCCTTTTCAGAAGGAGAATAAAACTGAACACGACAGACCAAAGACCTTCGCAATGAAAGTATGATGGATGTCTGAATTTTCAACAAGCTACACATATCATTCTCAACAAAAGCAAAAGCATTTCTATCGTAAGAGTCGTGTAAGCGTTTGCTGGAAGGAGTCCAACTTATCACATAATGAGGTAAGAAAAATTGCAAAGCATAAAAATCTCTCTGTATTAAGAAATGACTACAAATCAGCACTTCACTTACTTATGAAATCTTGGAGTTTTCTGTAAGAATTTTTCAGGCAGTCCATCCTCATCATCAAAATGCACTGAGGGTTCCACAATAGCTGGACAGGGTGTGCTGAAGAAGGGGAAGACAATATTACTTATATTATTTCCATTTATTTAAAAAAAGCCTCTGATAAGATAAGATAGACAAGACAGCTGTATTGGCAACAAAAATCAAAGCCTATTTAACTGTGTGACGCACCGCTAAAAAAAACCAAAAAAACAAAGATGACAAGCATTACATAACAAGGGCGCTAACTTTCACACACTCACTCAACCACAGTAAATTCTATGGTTCACCCCACCAAGCATCGTCCATCTAGCCCCCTGGCTTACGTGGTTAGGAGCAACGCCCCCTCAGTGCAGCACTCCAGGGCTTTACGTGCAGCCGCTTTGCTTCCAAACTCCACAATTCCCCTTCCAGTGGGACGGCCACGGTCATCCGTCACAACAACAGCCCGCTCCACCATCCCAAATTGAGAAAATGCCTGAAGAGCAGAAGCCGGTTTGTAAATTAAACATTGCTTCACAGCACGCAATTCGAGTAAGAAGCATAACAATCGCTTGGTTGTGAGATTTTAAGCACAACGTGGTTTCAACATTGTCATTCTCTACCTCTTCCAGCAGCTCGTTTGTTACTGCAGGTGACAGGTTGCGCACTGTGAGCGAAGCACCGTGTGCAGCAAAGCGGACCTTGAGTGGTCTGTTGTTCAAAACCATCCCATCCAACTCAGTCTTGGCGATCTCTGCCAGCGTCCGCGTTTCCTGAAAGACAAAAAGGTCAACATTTTTTTTAAAAAGACAGTTTACACCAGAGAGAAGGAACACTAGCCAAATACTCTTTATGTTGACAGGTGTATTGATATGACAGACATTTTAACATCATGTAAAGACAAATATGCTACACAAAGGCCACAATCAGCCCATATTTCAATGCATTATCAAGCAGAATAAAAGAGAAACAGCTCTTCAGATAACTTCATTTTAATGATACTTTCATATCATGGGTGCTGATGACTTTAAAATGATTAAACAAACCAAACTTTAACTTAATTAACTTAATTTAATTATGCATTATTGCTGTGCTTTATCATTACTTTGTGGCCAAGATGACAGCGCCATGTTTAAAGTCACTGAGTTCTTCAGTTTGCCTATGAAGAAGATGAAGATTTGTGCTTTATTTGATGTACCTGTTAGAAATGGGTGTGGCTGCAACACCTGAACTCAACAATTAGGATGGATGGCCACGTACTGTTTGTCATGTAGTGTATATCACAAATATATATTTGACACGTTTATATAATTTGAGTAAGTTATTAAAAGGTCTTCAAGCACCAGCACTTCCTAATGCTAGCAACAATAACACTCCTGTGTTAACGACAGAAGCTAATGTGTTAGCATTTCCGTTTTACGTCTCAACACTATTGATAGCAGTATATGTAGTTGTTTAAGCAGGTTGAACTGAATAATTCTTCAATACAATGGCGGAGTATTAAGATTTTATTACATTCTAAGCATAACTTACCAAACGAATGAACCCAAACCCCCGGTCTCCACTGACGAAAACCTCATTAGTTTTCCCGTATTTAGAGAATAATTTCACAAACTCCTCCTCGGGGAGATGCAAAGGAAGATTCCCGACGAAAAGGCGACAGCGCTGTGCAAAAGTCTTCTCCCCGGGCCTCAGAAAACTCTTGAGGTCCAGTGTCATTTCCACCGAGCCTTCCCCACTTCCATCTCCGGTTTCCTCCGCTGACTCGGCCGCGGTGCACCGCTGAGGAGGCGGCGGTGGGCTTTCTTTGTTAGCCCCTGTTTGCTCCGTGACTGGGGAATCAGTCCCGCGCTTCGCTGGTTGCGAAGAATTGTTATTGTACATGTTGACCTGCTGCATGTTTCGGTTAGCCATTCTTTCCAAAAAATACTTAACGTAACAACTTCTAAATTAATGTAAGTTTGGGAAGAAAATGAGTAAATCCGTGAAGTCGACTACCCAAACATCCGTCTTCAAGATGGCGACGGCTGCGCGCGCAACTTGCCCATACAAATAGAGTCTTCTTCTTCTTCTTCCTAATTTTTAACGGAGGTTGGCAACCAACTTTAGGTGCTTTACCGCCACCTTCTGCTTTGGAGTGTGGACCAGAGATTAAATCCTATCTCCCAGTCCTGTCTGATTAATGAATTGAAAGAAAATTCTACTTGTTACTGCTGATAATTCTGTTATACTTGCCAGTATAAACTCATGTACTCCTGCTTGTCTTCATTCTCGCATCATCTGCTGTCTTTTCTGCTCATACTTCCTACAGTGTATAATTTCATGCTCTACTGATTCTTCTTCTACAACATTCACAAAGTCCTGTTTGATATTTTCATATGAACTTAAGTGCATTATTGAGATTTGTATGGCCTAACTTTATCCTATTGATAATGACTTCTTCACACCTGTCCCTTCCTATTATCTTACTTATTTTATTGACATTTTTCTGAAATCTATAAAGGTGTCTTCCTGTTGTTTCCATTTTTGTTGTCATTTTCTTATTGCTCTCTCCCAGATTATTGTTTTTGCTTCAGCCTTGCTTCATTCAATATGAACCTCAATGTTATCTTTCTGTACTGCTTGTTTTGCTAATCGATCAGCTGATTCATTCCCTTTTATACCAGCATGAGCAGGAACCCACAGAAATACAATTGCCATACCTTTCTGTTTGATTCTGGAGTATATCTGTAATATCTTGAACAATATATCTTGACGTGTTGATTTGAAGGATTTCAAACTCCTGAGAAATGAAACAGAATCAGTGCATATTATTACATTCCCTGGCTTATTTTCTTCCACCCACTGCAGTGCCATCATCACTGCAAACATCTCCACTGAATGAACAGACAAGTGACTGGAAGTTCTTAAGCTTTTGGAAATTCTCCTTTCAGGGACTACAAAAGCAGTTCCTGTTGCTTGATGTTCAGAATCCTTAGATCCATCAGTATATATCTGTAAAAACTGGGAGTAATGTTCTTCTACATAAAAGGAGAAATCTGTACCCAGTCCAGCTTTCTCTCTCTCTCTTCTCTTAATATCCAACAAATTACATATCTGTCTGAGGAGATGCCAGAAGCCATAGTTCCACCTCTGCAATAACTACTGTTGAGCTGAATTTGTTGTTGCTTACTCCCATTTCCTCTGCATATGTTTTACCTAGCCATCCAAAGCTTGTTTTATGTTTCTTTCCTTCTGCTTGGCACACAGCAAAACCATTGCATTGCGCTATGATTTTAGTAGTGTGAGCCCATGTGCACTAGATGAGTTTTCATCAGAATTAATGGGCTGGCATATCCCTGGATCCCTAAATTAAAAAAAAAAAAACTTCTAATCACACTTGCCAATGTGGTGCTAAAATTACACAAGCTAAACCAAGAGATGAAAGGCAATAAAAAGGAGTGACTGCAGGCCCTGCATGTACCCTTGTACTTCCGAGGTTTATGGGCAAACCTACATATGTTGCTGTCATTTTTTTAAATTCCAGAAGTATGAAAGTTTCTACAGTGCAGCTACAAGAGTTTTCTATGATGGACTGGCCATCTGTTCAGCTATTATTGCTCATCTATGTGCATATGCTGGCCAAATTCCACTGTTTGACAAGGGTCTGTCATGCTGCTGGCTTCTTGCTTCTGTCAGGGATCCCATATCCAGACAGGTCAGGGGGCTACTGCCTGTAATTGATGGCCCCTGGGAAAGCAGATGTATGAGTCTATCAATGTAGGCAGCATATCAAGTGTTTAACTTAAGGAATGTGAAGACATACAGTATAAGCAGGAGCTTCTCACATCATGTGCAAGGGCTTATAACATATTTTTGTAATTTGTAGAAATAACTGGAAAATAGGAAAAAATCAAGGTTGAAACCACGTTGTGCTTAAAATCTCACATTCAGCAGAAGCTACAGGACAAAATATAACATATAAATAAAGTTTGAGTGTTCCAGTATTATCATTCTTTATATCAAGTCCTTGATTTATTTTGACTTTATACAATACTAATGATATAGACTGTGCATAAAAGGAGTAAATAAATGTGCATGCAAATGTACACACGAAGCATAACACACTAATCAGGGTGAACTGGTTTGGATCCTGGTGTCTTCATAGAAGCTCATGTAAAACATTTCTTCAAATAGCTTACTGACACTATTTGCTTCATTTTTAATACAAAATTAGAATGAAAAGCCTGGTAAGTGATTCCACAGTTACTTTAATAGGAGCTTATGTCATCAGAGTGGTAAAGCCAGTTTCATATCAAGCAATTATACAATTTATATTGCTGTAGCCAAACGGAAAGTGTACTAAAATTTACACAAAATCATAGGATCACTATTAAATTATTATGTTCCATGCAAATGTCAATGATTCTTTGTGAGCTTTATCTTGTTTTTGGATGACTCCATAACTGATTTTTGGGCTCTTTGCAAAAAAAAATGTACCCTGTATTGTATATTTTGATGTTCATTGTATTGTTATAATAAAAAACTAGCACTTCCACTATTCCTTACCGGGAAACTGATGACGGTACCGTGACGCCTCACCCCTCAGACCTCAACACAACTGGACAGATTTGCTGTTCATCTCCACGCAGCAGCGGATCAGCCCGCAAGTCTCCCGCGGTTTACCGAGAAAATACAGTCGGTAAGTTCTATTATGAAATATTGCAGTTCAGATGTATACAGTTTGAATGCTACGCACTGACATCAACCGTAACAGCACTATAAGCTTCATATAGGACATGATGTCTGATCTGTTTGTAATTATGAGAATAAATAAACCAGACCTGTTTACGTGACTGTTATGAAATAATATGAAATAATTTAATTAGCACTAGGCTTGGTAAATAAAGATACCAAACCTTGAACAGAAACATATCTATTAAGATTGAAATGTTTTACTTTAATCTTAAGTCTGGGTCTTTATTTCAAAGTACTGCACTTCCATATGTGAGGATTTGGATTTGTGTGATTTAATTTTTAAAAAGAATGTAGAGTGTTTTGCATGTTTTTCACAAGCCACTTATGTCCTGTTTGACAAGGTTGTACCTTAAAAGTGATGTTTTTGGGATAAAGCAACAGATTTACATGCTTCTTATAATGATTTTAGAAAGCCAAAAGTGCACAGGTTTCTTTCAGGGGGATTACATTTGGATAAGGCAAATTATCATCTTAAACAGAGGCCTGCTTAAATATTGAAGTTAAAAAATCCAGTAAAGAATGAAGAGGAAAAAGAGCTAAAAAAAAAAATGCAGTTTTTCCTCTTGTGCAGTCATGAGAACAACGTAATCTAATTTTTTTAAAAAAGCAGTTGATAGCAGAAGTTAAGCCCCTGTGCCATATGTGTCTGATCAATAAAGCCAAGCTGCTGGGTATCAGCTGAATTTTAAAGGAAGTCATGGTGGCATAAACTTTGGCTTTTTTTTTTTTTTTTTTTTTTTTTTTTGCCAGGCATGACCAAATTAAAACATAAAAAAAAAAATGTCTAGTAAGCTAAATCATTCAAATGTGAATTGTTGCTTGTGTTCACATACAGTCAGCGATGTAGAGTGGAAAGTGAATGGCTTTAATATTAGATATCTTGTAGTTTTGGCTTTATGGGTAAACCAAAAACTCTCCTTTATGCTGCAGAGGCTTCAGGCTGTTGAAAACCTGTGGAAAGGAGCTCTTCTTTCTGGTGCATCAGTAATGATACCCTCATATGTTCCTCATAAACCCCTACATGCCACTTTGTACATTGTAAAAACATCTTTTCAAATGGCCCATATGGACACAACCATAAAAGTGTAACTGATGTCTAATTAATACATTCCCCAATCGTTTTTGTATATGTACGTGAGCTAAAAGTTAAAGTAAAACTAACAAACCATACATATCTAAATCTTGTCTTGGATAAAAATGACTTTCCCAGTCATATTTACGATTTTGAGAGGTCATTCCTGTGAGCTCCAGCCATAAATATGATATCTCTGACAGCACTTGAAGGCAGCATGGCAATGCTTGTTGATAGGAGATGGAAAGTAATTAGGAACAACTTGCCTGAATAAAACCTTAATGGTGTTTGTGCATGATTACCTCTGAATAGCCCTTATGCTCTACAGAAGTACTTATATTCTGAGCGAAATAATTTACAACTATTTAAAAAAAACCCCCAAAAAAAACACGCACAGCTCACTCCTTGAATTTTTTCTCATGAATACTTTCAGACTATATCAGCTCAACCCAACTGACATTTATTAGTCAAACAGTATTTTAAAAGCAACTTTTAAAAGCTTTCCATATGAGAGAACATAGAACAGACCTACAACATCAGGACCCTGTCTAAAATTTGAAGAAAAAACACCTTTGGTGGTAATATTACAACAACATCAGTAACATACAGAGGATTAGGATGTGTACTATATATCACAAGTAATATATAATTCGGACTGAGAAAGTACACAGTTCGGCGCACTCATCAGGGCTGTTGTCATGGGAGATGACGAGATTTAAAACCAGCTCCCCCTCAGATTCCATTAGGCCTGTGTGTCCTTTTAACTGGGATCCAAAGCACTTGGTCGGTGCTGATTGAACCCTGTTATAAACCCTCTCATCCCTCTCCACTTGAAACAGGGAGCCATTGTATTATCTGTAATCCCCGCACTCTCCCTTAAAATTTTTACTCCAGGCATCTCTCAAACAGCTCAGAGTGGGAGAGCTTTTCTTTTTCTTTTCTTCCCGTGTAGCATATCATTATGAAAATACAGTGAGGGGACCAGTTCTCTGTGATGTCTTGGTCTCAGGAAGTTGATGAATGCAGGCTCATGGACCAAACTGCTTGTCTAATTCCCTTTAATTAATTGTGTATTGTCCAAATTAGATCATCTGATGTTGTTTAACCATCATAACTCAATTATCAGTGTTGTCTCAGAGTAAAATACTTCGATTTCAATTCTCTTTGGCTTTTGCACATGCTCACTGTGCTCACAAATTCGATTGAATACTATATTGCTGATTTTGAGCTGAAACATTGTGAAACTTGTATACAATTTATACAATCAAGATGAATTTCTGCATAAGATGTTATTTATGGATGCTGTGGGGTCCGCTTTTCAGGGGAGAAATGGTTAGTTTTTTGTGTTCTTCCCTTTGAGTTAACTGGAGCAGAAACATTCTTAATATGAATGTTCACAGAAATAATTTAGATCTCCATCTGAGGGGGAATTGAGAAATTAACCAAGGCGAATTAATGTATTTATGCCTGTGACTCTTACTGTACATGTTATCTGGCATGCATTTTTGTTCCAAGTACCTTAATGGAACATTCTGAGTTTTGTTTTTTTTTTCTTTTTAAAGTCTCATCTTGCACGTTAGTCTCACCACAGACGTGTTTTTTTCTTCTTTCTTTCTTCTTTAGTAGAGAGCCGATGCTGGAAGAGGACAAAGGCTAGATGCATGTGGGCATATGTAAGTGAATATGTATTGTCTGCTCCCCTACATTCTCTCAAACCCAATAATTACCAGTTATTTCCTGCCAGAAGACCATCTATCAGTCACCAACACATCTAAAAATCATAGAGCTGTGCTGCTGTCGCTGCCTCTTTATCTTTACAAAACCCCACAGGAATGCATCAGGTAAGTGAGCGCTGATGACAGAGGAGTTTATGGCTAAGTGCACAGTTAAAATCGCTATAAAATATCTTAAGTTCCTTATCAACCATCTGTTAATGGTCAGTATAGTCTTAACTTAAATAATAAAAAAAGGGGAAGCAGAGAAGATGGTGCAGATTCACCTTAGAAATCCTGCTTTCTAGTAAGACTGCTGATGGGAAATCTCATGCATAGAAAGACAGACATAGAAAATGTGGGTCTCTGCCTGAGACGTGGATCCTTTTTATTGGGGCGTATATAATGCAAAGAAAACAAGCATTTACAACCATACAGTAGGCACAGTGCCTGAGGGATAAGACAAAACGGTGTCAGAGACATCTGAACTCAGAGCTGATCTCATACAAAACTGATCTCAGTTCAGGGGCAAAACCAGGTCATCTGGCCTTAATTACTTGACTGATATGTCAATGAATGTAAGAAGGGTTATTCCTGGCTGTCATATATTTCTCAGTGTCAGACGTATTCAAAGAAATCTACACTTGAACAGTGGCCAGTAATATTTTAATTTCTAAAACACGTTTTTTTCTAGCACGCAAAAAAATGCTTTAAAACATTTTACATCAATGACGGGTATTGTCTCAATAGTGAAAGATTAAGAGCTCACATTTGACCTTTTTGACATTTTTTGGAAAGAGGAATGCTCCCTTTGAAAGTTTATTTGTTCTGCCGTTGTTGAAAATGATCCACGCCCGTTTGAAGTTGAAAGCTGTCAGATTTTCTGAATGGGGTTCAAACCTCGAGGCGATGGACAGATGTTTGTGCAGGTTTGTCTCTGTGAGTTGATCTTTGACTTGTCAGAAGATCATTTTGGGGGTTGGGAATGAAAACATAAAGACGGCCATAGTCAAAAGAAATACAGCAGCTCAGAAGTAATTTGCTGATTCCCTCAACAAAGTCAGTTATTTTATTAAAAAAAAAAAAAAAAAAAAAAAAAAAAAATCACCCAAATGACCCACTGTTTCACTGGCATTTCAGTGTTGAGACTTTACAGTTTTCTCATGCACAGTGGAGCCAAAGCTTGGAGTGACTCGTAGAGATTCTCACGACCTTTAAATAATGAATGAAGCTCACAGCATGACCAGCAACCACAGCTGATCACTTTTAATCAGACTGATCCCTGCTTTTGTTTGCCTTTACCATCCATTTTCCTTTTCCTGCACCTAATCTCAGCACCTGATGTCACTTTTCCTCTCAATGTTAGACTTGACCAAACAGAAAAAGTGCATGAGGAGACTTGGGGTCAACAATGGAGCCCTGGCCAGTGTTGGCCTGGGTCCTGCTTCTGACCAACATCACTGATTGGCTGAAAAGCGTCCAGTCACGTGACTTCACCATGAAGGACATCATCCAACTGCATCCATCAAGTAGGCACAATCAATCATCAGTATTTTAACTCTTGCTTTACTCAGCTGTCCCCTAGCGGTTGTTGGGGGAACTGCAATATCTGCAAGCTGCTCACTTATTCTCCATTCTGCTGAACTATGGATGTAATTTTTCTTATTTGTGTTACACCATTAATGGATTCAGCAAATTTCACATATACTGAGACAATACCACCTATTAAAAGCTGTTGTCTTATTTTTTTAAACTGCATTTTTAGGGAGTGGGGAGAAGATAGGGATAGTCGAGTATGACTCAGGCTTTGTCCTGTGACTGATGGCTGACTCTGAGACCTGCAGCTGCCCCGACTGAAACATGGCCTGATTCCCCGTCCAGATATGATTCTGGCCAATGGGAAAGCCAAACAACTTATTTGATTACTACATCAGAGACGTTTACGAGACAGTTGAACAGACTGGCTGCTTATTCAGAGACACAAATGCCCTTTATGTAAGATCTCGGTCAGTCGAGGTCTTCGCTTATACAAGGAACTTGCGTAATTGTTGAATTTGCTTCACTTGTATTTTAACTGTAAATAACTGTTACATAGGTCATGAGAATGTCAAAGGCAACTTAGATGTCTTCCTATCATGAGAACAAGCCACTTAAAGATGTAAATATCCTCACATCAGCAAAGTCAAGGCCAACAATATGTCTGAGAGTCTGTCTGTCTTCCACAGCCACACCTCATCCTGGTGGGTTCAAGTGCTTCACATGCCAAAATGCTGCAGACAATTATGAGTGTAATCGCTGGGCACCAGACCTTTACTGCCCAAAAGGTATTTAAGGGATACATACTGCATATTGTATCCATTTGATCACGACTATATTGATAAGAGGATGGTAAAAGTGAATTCTACAAGGAATTAATCCTATAACCCCATTTCTATCACATTTTTTGATACATCTACGTCATCACGATCAGTTATTGACCAAAATGTCTATTATTTCGTATCTAAAAAAAAAACCAAAATGTTCCAGTTTAAATCCTGCTGAGTTAAATAAATGCCTGATGTATCAAATATGATACAAATATACATATATATATATATATATATGTATATATGCAAAAAAAAAAAAAAATNAAAAAAAAAAAAAAATTCAGAATTCTTTTTAGGAGTTATTAAAGGGTTCGATAAAGAAATAAATTGCAAAAAATGAGAATTTTCTGAGAATTATTTCATTTACAGGGTGAATTGCAGGTGAAATCTTTGCATGTCTTACAGATACAAGCTATTGTTACACACTCCACATAATGGATGAGTGGGGAAATAGTACGTCTGTGACCAAGCGCTGTGTGACCCTGAAGGACTGTCTGTTTACTGGCTGCACTCATGTCGCTGATAATGGTTACCAGGTATTGAATGGCTCTGGCTAACAAATCAATTAAACTGCATTAAAGTCTATATCCTGATGGCTGAAGCTTCAACCAGATTCAGATTGATTTCTCAATTTAAGTCTCACCCGTCAGATCTGCTCTTCCTGCTGTGAAGGAAACATCTGTAACTTGTGGGTGCCGAGAAATGAGAGCAGCGCCACTTTCTCCACAATCTCCCCTCTGGCCAGCTCTGACAAAAGCCTTCATCCTGCAACACTGAGCTACATCATCATCATCGTCACAGCTGGATACGTATGGGAGGGGAAAGTCGGCACCTAATAAAAGACATTTTTCAAGGAAATCATATTTGTTAAAGATACAAGCCAATGAACAGTATACTGTTATTTCATGAGTACATCAGTGTACTACATTTCAAATTTTATTCTTCCTATCAGACATTTTTAATTTAATTGTACTGTAACAGAATTAATCCTGCCACTTTGTCAGTGTTTTTGCAAATGGGTTTTTCAGTGTTAAAAATCATTTTTCTTATTTGTGATAAATTTATGTGCAAAATCTTTATTTATATGTGGTGTATTAGGATGAGAATTTTATGGTACATATTATTGTTGATGTTGAACCTATAATAGCCTGTAAATTTTATTGCAATCGCCTTTATGTCCACTTCTCAATTGCATCTGCGAAGCAAAACGACCAAATATAAGAATATATTTCTGTAAATGAGCACAAATTCACAGCTTCAGGTAAATCCGATGTGATCACAGCCTGACCAGAAGTCAATTTATTTGTGCAGCAGTTCTGAATGATACAAGTAGTGATTCAATTCAAACAGGATTTGTATTTGGAAAAAAAAAAAAAAAAAAACCTGTATGTGTAAATATGAAGAGTGTTGACCAGATGTTATTTAACTGAAATCAAAAGGTATTTGAATCAAAATCATGTCATATTAGCAACCAAACAGCTGCCACCGCAACAGGCCTGAGTACATATGAAGGATTTCCATACACATTTGGAAATCTAACTCCTTCGCGCAGCCTGTAGTGGGTGTTTTTCCCTGGATGTACGCAGGATATGCTGGTTTTATAGCACCAAAGTCTGCGCTGGAGTCTCAGACAGTTCACTGGTAAAACTCCCATGGCTTTTGTGCGTTGCCGTAAGACAAACTCAAACTTCATAAACATTGACACAAATCATGTCCCAACACTACTGTACTTTAACTTCCATCCTTCCAAACATAAATACAGGTTTTGTGTTTAAAAAAAAAAAAAAAAAAAAAGAAGTCTATTCCTCATCATCTAGTGCATTTAAAAGTCCTTGTAGTCTTGCGATGGTTGGACTGTGAGTAGGTGCGTTGGTAAAAACAGTCCCCACAAATAAAGGCGTGCCTCTCAGGATGTGACGAACAACCGTGCAGGAGCCCGACACCTCGATGTGAAAACCCAAATGTCTCAGCTCTTCATCTGTACTAAGTGCAGTTTGGCTTGATGAAGACCCAAAGAACTGTTGGGGGATATAGTGAGTTAAAATTGTGAATTTAACTATCACAAGTGCACTTAAACACAGATACTAGAGAAGAAACTCACAGCCGATCCTGTTACAGGGTCAATAAAGTCCGCCCAGTAGCCCGCGGTCCACAAAGCGAAGCACATTTCCTTCGCACCGCTCACGAACTGCAGTTAAGAGGAAACACGGTGAATGTTGCTAACATTTTCCAATAATTTCACACTAATATACTGCTGATAAACAAAAAACTCACTCTGTTTAGCAGCTGATCTTTGTCCTGATTTGTCTCCTCGCACTGGCTGCTCTGCGTGACCGTCACAACTGTGATGGCAGCAGTGGGCGCCAAGGGGAAGAACAGCTCAAGATCTGGCACACACATGCACACACAATTTAATTTTCCTAAACTTTAGGTGTGACAAAGCTTTGATAAGCCTTGATGCTGAATATCCTTTTCTTACCTTTCCTCAACAGCTCAGGGCAGGAGTTTATAGAACAGTCTGTGCCTGTCTGATTAAAATACTGCTCAGCTTTGTGAACTCTCATGGATAGAGGACCCAGTTTACCCTGATGAAAACACAAATACTTTGGTTTTGGATAGAGCCCTGAAAATCATTTACTTTAATCATCAACAATTAACTGCAAAGTCTTACATGGAACTCATTGACAAACTGGGCCAGTATGAACTGGTGTCTCTCTGAGCAGCTCGGTGTAGTCAGTATGTCAGGCATCGTCTTGTCAACCGGAGCTTTCTGTTGGTTCGTTACGCCCTCCAGGTGGCAGTCAAAACCAACATTGCCAGGTAACTGGAAGCGCTGGTCCTGAGGTCCGAATGGTCCCATGTTCTCATCAGGCCACACAGTCCTGGAGCCTGGAGGAGACATTACAAGAGTATGTTTGGTTATTTCACTTTACTGTTCTGCTTCTGGTGGTTATGGACTACAGCTGCCACATTTTCTTCTACGATATTTTCTGTTAAAGTTTTCTCTTATCAAATACTTCATGTACTCTCTGACTGACCTGAATCTGTGGGTGATACAGTTACATAAGGCTCATCTGAGCTTGGAGTGGAGAAGGTTCTGACTCTGCTGGGCCTGAGAGCGGCCAGTGCTTGAAGGCCGGAGGTCTGAGATGAAACCAAGCAGCCTCGACCGCACAGAACCTGCAGAGGAACAACATCTGTTAGCAGCTAGCAGCAGGACAACACAATGCCTGGTGGATGCAGACTATCAATAATCCTTTATGTTTTACTTGTACAACTAATTATCTAGCCAGTTAAAAGCCTGATACGCCACATTATGTCATATGGAGGAAGTCAGTTCAAATCCCTTTACGTGCCTGCCAGCTTACAGGACTTTGTAAATAAGTATGTCCATATTAAGTATAATATAACTTTAGCCTTGGAATAAGTGGAAATTTGGCATTGAAGTGGGACATGATAAAAAATTTGAAAATGAAAACTAATGAGACAATTATATTATGTGTGTAAATAAAATAAAAAAATGTAGCCGTTATGTCACTTACTCTACTAGACATTATGGTTCGTCTCCTTTCTTTAACCTGTGGGATAAAAAGCAACATCACTGTGGTTACAAAGATATCTCAAATTATATAAAACACAGTTTACAGTCTAGACATAAAGCAGAAAGCGAGCTAAGAGCTAAGCTACCTGACATGACGCAATCACTGCGCGTTTCTTACACAGATCATGAAACTCAGCAAAGAACAAAGCAATCATACATCAGCTTCAGCCGTAATAGTCATAGTTATTTGTGACAATTATTAGAGATCTGAAAGGTTTAACTCAAGCGAAACAGCTACAAAAGCAAAGAGCTAACTTGTTAGCTAAAGCTAGCACATTGTGGTCTAGCCGATATGGTCAGCTGATAGCTTATTTGTTCTGAAACTTTGCCTTTTTAGAAAGCAGTGAAACAGTAGTTTATTTGAGACCACCTTCGACAACGTTAGAGTACACCAACCAGGAACGTCTTAATATACGTTACAAAAGTGGAAATAAATGTCTGTTAATTTGATTATATTATCAAAGGTACATATTATTCCTACCTGTCAACGAGCACGTATGCCCTTCGCAAAACATCAACGGAAAGTGGCGAGGGACAAAAAGCTCATGCAGAGGTTCCGTAACTTCTAACCTACTGAATTAATTCTGTTTTATTCAATCATAATTCATAATTAAATATTGCAGCAACTATTAGGATAATATCAAATTTGTTTATGAGCTAAATGTTAATTTATAATCACAACAAACATTTGTTTTTCTAAAAATAGACTGTTTTATAAGGATGACTACACGTCAGGAATTGTTTTTCCACATTTGACCATAAGATGACGACAAAGCATCACTAAACAGAGCCAAGAATTTCCTTATCAGCAGTGCCCGTTTGCCCTGTGAAATTATCATTTTCAGTTGATTATGACACCATTCCTCCTAATTAATACAAATAAACACTATTTACTATTTACTATTACTTTCCATTCCAAGGAATGCAGTAGAATAAATGTTGAATGAATTATGAAAATTCCAGGGAGGGAAAGTGCACAAATAACACTCTTCTCTTAAGCTAAAACACACTTTAAAGTGCACCAAAGCATGGTACTTAACCCAGCAAATAAAATCAAGAATTAAAAACTGTAGAAAAAGACTAAGTTTGTTTTACTGGATGGTTCCAAGGTGGTAATCTGTGACGAGATAGTACACATGCGCAGCAAAATTCCCCCTCCAAAACAGAGGAACGGAGTTATTTACTGTCAGATGCCATGAAGGCCAAGGACAGCAAGTACAGTACATTTTGCTGGTGTAAACACGCTGACTTGGATACGCTGATTGACATTTTCTCTGAGCTGACAGGATGTGCAGTGGGAGTTTACCCTGGGACCAAAACATGCTTCACTCACTCACTGTTACCACAAAGTGCAGCGTGTGTGTGTGTGTTTCTCTGTGTGTGTGTGTGTGTGTGTGCGTGTGTGTGTATGGTGATGATGCGTGTGGAGCTGCACAGCCTGCTGTCAGCTTGTCTGCAACGCCATCATTTGTAACAGCAACACTGCATAAACTCTAGATGGAACCCCTGTGGGATGTACACACACATGCACACTCACACACATCCAGACTCTCTGATACACGTGCATCAGCATTCGAAAGCAGCTATTAAATGAGTTCTTCACCTCGGGTTCTCTCCACAATCTTGTTATTTGGAGATTTGGAAGAAACAGCTGAATCAAGATGAGTTGACACTAGTTGAAATTCATCACGTGCAACTCCAAGGAATTTTATCATCTCGTCCTCTATCTTGGTAATAAAAATTAAACCAGTTATTCATGTATGATGATACTAGGATTCAGTTAGTCTTGGTAAATGAATGACTATTTAGGTTTTAACTCAAAATTACCATTGTTTGGGTAGAAAAGATACTAAAAAAAACCTAAATTCCTTCAGGTTTTGCAGCTCTAACATGCAACAATTGTGGACATTACCATCTATAACTTGGGAATTGAATCACAGAAACATGGCTGAATAGTTACATAAATGACAATATAGATAAATAAAGGACAAACAATTGTTTATGCAGCCAGGGGGGAAACTTCCATCCTCTACTGTAAGGACAATATCACTGACCAGCATGCACCTGGGTTTGAGCTGAAAGAATGAGAGGAATTCCTGGGTGGAGAGACAGCCTTGAGATGTCCAGACAAAGCCGTGAGTCAGATGAGGTCTTTTTCTGCTGCTGCGCTGTCAGGCTGTGCCGGATCCTGACTGGAATCAGCACTTTTCTATTGCCATTTCATCCTCTGGTGAAGACCATATTTCCATTGCACACATTCCACACTACCTGCCTGCATCAGCACATTATTAAGTCCATTCACTTCTTAACAAATGACACACTGAGAGCTGTTGGGGAGGTCTTGCAGCTTTGCACTGACTCCCATTTCTTCGGCACGTGGATGACAAACTGATGAGGATTGCAGAGTTACAGGTTGTGGTTGTGTTGTTCAACATGTACAACCTGCAGCCTTACTAACTCTGCTGTTTACCCGTGACTGCTCGTACTGAATTAGCCCTGGTCCTTGTGTAAAAGACCATAAAGAGATCCCCCATGGCTACACTCCAATATCAAGTCAGCCTCTGTTTTTTTTTTTTTTTNTTTTTTTTTTTTTTGTACTTTGCACTACTGGACATTTAAACCCGGTAGCACTGACCTTTGCACTCCAAATGCTGGTTACTTAAAAGGTAACAACTTTAAAGCAAACATAAATCTGTCAGTATAGCAGTGGTGGGAGATGTATTTCAATCCTTTACTTAGATAAAAGTACTAATATTGCATTGGACAAATACTCCGGTGCAAATAATTCACACATTGAAAAGTAAAATTTTAGAAGTAAAAATTATTTAAATGAAGTATTGTATCTTGTGTTGTAATTGCAGTGCTTCACTACTCCACCACCAATGTTAAGGATCCCATCTATGACTCCCAAGGGGGATCTCTTTAATGGCTGCAATTTATACAGTCTTTCCCTACAACACACTTGTAGCCTATAATTATATGATCTTGTTTGGAGGTGTTGCACACTGCAGAAGTCCAATTTCTACCCTTGTTCATTCTCAATCATCTGCGCAGCCTGTTTTGTCTCGCAGTACTCTGTTATAATAACCGTTTGACAGGAAGGGTCAGAAATAGCAGAATTTTTCCAGATCTTCTCACACCTGATGCTCATTTGTGGAAGTGAGTTCCAAAACGTTGTCAGTACTGTCACTGGTGCTGAACTGTGCAATTAGGCTTTTTCCTAATTGTAAGCCTGGGGGTTAACGTTCACTAATGAGGTGGCACTGGGTGTGTGTGTGTGTGTGTGTGTGTGTGTGCATAAAATCATGTATATGATGGTAGTACAGAAGGCCCAGGGGTGCGCCTGGCGGTGCTCAACAAGTAACTAGAGTGAGCTAGAGGTTGTTTTTAATATGCTGACAAATCTGCTGCATCCCTGAAATCCCTGAGCGCTCTTTGTTCAGTTTGACTTTGTCAGAAATGCCGACGACGTTCACGGAAACTGTGTATTCATGCAGCACAGGGTTCATTAAAATTCAGGCAAGTAGTAATTGTGAGGAAGCGATTATTATACAGTTTGCATGGATGAGAACACTCAAGCAAGTGAAGCACTAATAATTTATGCCTCTGTACAGCACAGTTATATATCAAGGCTCACTAAACTTCTGAGGGATTTTATTTGTGTGTGTATTTGAGCACATGCATGTATAACCAACACCTGAAATGCCTATGTTCTGGTCATCATACTCTACAAATTACATGCATGACACAGCAACAGGCAGTGCATCTTCCTCCATTTGGGGAAAGTTGGTCTGTAGGAGAAAAACATCTGTATCCCCAAGGAAAACCAGCAATCTTAAAAATGGAATCAAATAAGAATAAAAAAAATGCTATATGGGGAGGAGGGTTGAATAAAAAAAATTAAGTTAAAAAATTACATACAAAGGGCACTGGCCACTGTAGTCTATAAATGACTTATCGATCTACAGGAAAATGAATAGAATCCATTATGAGACTGGTTTTTGTGTGTCAGAAAATGCAATGTATGTACATAATTCCTCAACTAATGTGTGCACAGGATAATATTCTTTTAAACATTAGATTTGATGATTGGGAATAATAAAAAAAAAAACAATAAATAAATAAATAATCAATCTGCCACATCCATTGTCAACTCGCTCAGCCAATGAGATCATTTCTTCCTCCAGCTAAGCTTGCAAGGCATGTTTATGTAACTGCACATGGCGTCTGTGCATGTACTGTATGTCTGCACATTTCAGGCACCAGAGGCAAATCAGGATGACACTGACATTTCAGAATGCACATAAAACCTCGACAGTCTCCAAACCGTCTGTTTGGATTACAGCGACAACAGAGGAAGTGCTCTGGAAGTGTGTGGAAATACCCACTACTGTCATCTCAGATGCAGAGAAAATAAAATATGACAACATAAGAGTGGGGTGTATACATATGAGATCAATAGAAAAAGAGGGACATATCCAAATTTTAAGAATATAGCACCTTTTCTGACTTAATTTCTTAATTTCTGCCACAAAAGCAACAAACCAGCCAAGCTTGTTTCACAAAATGCTACCGCCTCTGAGCATGTAATCAACCCTCTTCATTAAATATTAAACAGTGACCTTCTGGCAACAATTAACTTTGAGAATGGATTTGGAATAAACCATTCAATTATCGTCATGTAGGCAAGAACAGGAACATTATCTGCTCTGAATTTATAATCCAGCCTGGTGGCTCAGGGCTGTGAGACACTCCTACATCCCTTTAGGCTGAATGACACTAGATGGCATCATGATTACTGCGTGCTGCACAAAGGGTGTGGATGGAGGACCTGAGCTTTCACTTTCCTTTCAAAACAATACAAAACATAAACCGGAGCATAAAAATGCATGACAGTGACTGAGATTGGTCTGGATTGAACAGGAAATCCATTAGAATATCTCTGTCTACACGTTTTCTTCTGGAAATCATATTGCGGCGCAGACACTCCACCAAGGAGCTCAACAAGTTCATGGTGTGAAGCTCTGATGTGTATTGATGTGTTCATGTCAGCTGTCTCTTCAGCTTTGTCACATGGTCGGATGATCGCTATCCTGCCTGACAGCCACATACAAAGACCACATAGGGCTTTGAAACAATAGCGTGCATACTGTATATAATGTATAGGAGGAGTGACAGGGAGGAAAAAGTGGAAGGAAGTTGCCTTCAATGTGTCAATAATTGCTGTACAGAGGACTTTAGGCTTTTTCTTATCTGGATCACTCACGTACTAAATATGGAAATTCTACAATTTGGCCTCCAGAAAAGTGGCCATCATCATCAACAAGAAGCCAGAAGCTCCCAGCAGGCAGCAGGGTGAGAGATGATCCCTCCATGTGGAGTTGGTCCAGTGAGTTCATCATGTCAGGCCCCTCAGGACTGATTTAATTCTTCACAGCTGGATCAGACTCTAAGCTGAGGGGCAAAGTGCCTTCAAAAATCACATAACAGCCTCCTGACCAAACAAGCAAAGCAAAGGTCTCACAAAGGTCAAAGACTAACAGAACCAAAATCTTTATCTTCTGATTCTCTCAACATAAATGATTTAGTAGCGGTGCTATTATTGCTGGCGTTTCAGGTCTATGGAGTCTGACCCAGAAGGCATACATGTTGAAGTTCTTAGTTCTTATATCTGCTAGATTAGTGAATTTAATGCACATCTGTGGATTTCAAAGTATTGTAAAATATTCTGCTTTTTGGGGTTGACCCATCCTTGGCTACGTCCTTCATGTCTGTGTCTGTTAGGCTTTCTGGGCTGGAAAAAACCCGGGACAAGCTGCCATGCCACCCCAAAGAAAATTAAAGATCCATACCAGATCTTTGGTACCATCTAGGAGGTAAAGAGGGAGGTTTGTTTTAATCCAGTTCATGTGGTAATCAGCAGGATATCTCAAAAACCTGTCAATAGAATTCAATGACTTTAGCTGAAAAGGTCAAGCCAGGGGCCAAAGAACAAGCAATGTAGCATGTGTGTATTTTTAGGTAAATCGACTGTAGATCCCAACCCAGATTACATTTTTCTAAAGATTTTCTTTTATTAAAATAACAAGTTGAGATGTTTGTGCAGCCCTGGTGGAGGTTTTTATGTGTAATCATATTCTCACAGATTTGCTGCCCTGCTGCTGGTAATCTTTGCTCCGCAGCATCATTAAATAAAAGCGACATATCAAAGTGTGCACATGTCCTTTCCTCCTTTAATGACTCACACCTCATAAACTCAGCCGCCACTACACTTCACCAGTTTTTGCGTTTTCCATTCTCCAGGCGAGGCACAGCGGAGGGCGCTCAAGCGTGACCATATTGCTCAGTTATTGCAGAGTTTGTCTCCTGGCTAATGCCTGTGTGCTGCACAGGAGTGTTTTGGCATGGCACGCCAGAGAAGGTGAGAGCACCGACCTCTCTCAATCAGACAGGGGCAATGATCCGATGAACGCTGACCTAATTTAGTGGGATATCGCCGATCGGGTCATGTTACTGTCAGCAACCTGCACTCCCTTTAAATTCCCTGCTGTTGTTAGTCATGGCAGGTGGAGGAAATTGAACTAAGTGTTCCAGAAGTGAGGTGTAATCACTAGTAGGTGGGGGTGGAGGTTGTTGTCAGTGATCCGGCTCTACAGATTAATTATTTTAATGCATTTTAGTTTGCTGACTTAAAGTAATAGCGTCCTTCATCAACACTTTTACGCCTTTAAACCTGTAAACTTGATGTTGATTGCAAAACTGATCCACCAATCAGAAATCTGTGTGAAACATTTCACATTATGTGGTGCTCCAGGTCAAATTTGGCGGGAAATCCTAGGTTTCCTTCAATCACTAAACATAAAAATAAACTAAATGAACTGCATTTTAGACTTGGAGGTCATTCCATTAATTTTTTATGAACATTCCTGAGTATTATATGAAAGTAAAACTGCATTAGGTTAATGTAAAATTACACAGGGACTGACCCCCACTCATGAAATTTGAAGGATGATGTATTATATCTTTTGATAGAGCTGTGGTATTGATTGACCAGTGATTTCAAAAGGTCAAAATAATCAATCCTGAGCAGAAGTCACACTGAATGAAGGACGAGGGAAAATAGAAAAATGTCAGAGTTGAAAATGTGCAACTTATATCTGCTTGTATGGCTTTTTATTGAGAAAAAAACAGGATATAATGGCTTTAGTTGCAAACAGAAGAAAAGGAACAGACTAATTAAACCCAGATACAATAAATCCATCTTTCATTATATACATTGAAAAGGAGTGAAATAACCCTGAATTTGAAGCCATTTTGTTGCTGTTTCCTCTTCTCTCCCACTGGATTAACTCTATCGATTCATTTGGTGCACTTTGAGGTCAAAAATTGGCTGTTTGCCCAATCAAGGCTGGCTACCTTACTGCTGACTATCTACCAATCAATAGGCCCATATACCTGATTAATCTAAGCACAGCTCCTTCTCCACACGTAACCCACTATCTCCTCCTGCATCCTCCTCAAAACTCATAAGAGAGCCCAAATGCCGGAGAATCTCCCGAGGAAGCGGTTAAAAATCGATAGTTAGAGAGAGAAGTCATGATGGATGCAGGAGAGATGGTGATTGTTATGATCTGCTCTCAGCTAGAAGATCATAATCTCACCGTTCTACGATGTCGCTGATGAGGAGAATTGATTCAGCAGGGGCTACTCTTATTTCGAAAAGTCTGCTGGAGAGGAAACTCATAAAGGAGCTGGAAAACAGCTAAAATATTTCATGTTGAGAACAGCCTGCTCAACCTCTTCAGGAGCATTTATTGTTTTGTCTATAATGATGGTGAGACCAGAGAAGCAAGGAGAAAATAAAGACAAAAGCCTCAGCGTTAGATAAGATGGTTCAGGAGCTTAAGGTCACCTCATCAAGAGAGCAACACACCCTTCCCCATCGATAACCATTAATCATATAGTGTTTTTTGTGGCTGTATTGTCTGTTTGCAAGCTTCAAGAAATCACATTTCCCCTTTTTTAAACTTGATGCCAGTAAAGTTTGACTAGACTACAGTTTTAGCAGAGATGGTCACCATGGCTGAATGTAAGCCACTTAAACTCAAATAGAAAAAAGGGAAAATCCAATGAAAAATGTTTCAAAGTGCTGAAAACCCCCATGATGGAGACAAAGAAAAGAAAGAAGAGGATCTTGAGGATACTCTTTCAGCCATCCCCCCACCCCCCCTCTGCATGGTGAGCAGGATGAGGGAGGTACATAGGTTTTGACAGCACATTACAAAGCTTCTCAGCTGGGCTGGTGAGGGAGTGTTGGGTGGCAGTATTGTGTGTTTTAATGGGAGGGTGAAGGACACACACAGGGCAACACATTCCACTCATAGGGCCACTGTAATCCAGAGCTTCAGCATCTCGCCTAGAGACCCTTTAAGTCACCCTGTCATCAAAAAACTATTTCATTTCCAAAAAAAAGCATACATTTTGTCATACATAATTAATTATTTCCAGGTGCAATGTATAAGACAAACATGTTCACGTTTTTGGCATCGTAACAAGAGCATGGGTGTCATGTTTTTCATTTATTGCATGCCTGATTTTGTACCGTGACAGAAATCCGTCATTAAGCTCTTTATGGAAACAGTTACGGCCCCTAGAGACTGTGCGGTTTTGGGCTCTTACAGATGAAAGTTAACAATCGTGAAAGAATTGTGATGGAATATTTGGTGGTCAATTGCTGGTCTGAGATCGCAGTATGAGACATATCTATTGATGGCTAATTTAGCTAACTTTATCTTGTGGCAAAATTCTGACATTGTGAGAAATTTAGTATTAAAATCTTACAATTTGACTGCTACTATGATCCAATTCTGTAAATTGACCAACAGGAATACAGCACAAAATGATGAAGAATGCAAAGAACGTTGTGGGATTCTGATTAAAAGACTATTCTCATGCAACCATGGCCACAAAATTCCAGTTTGTATGTTTCTTCTAGCTCCTGCCACAATAGATCCAGCGCTACAATCCACCAGCCAGTCACCATATATTTAACATGCATCAAACTCATTATCGACTAGACTTTATTATACCATCTCACACTGTGTGATATGCAACAAACTTGTACAGTAAGCCAACTGTTAACTCCTACTTTGCACTGAATCAAGATCTCAACAGCTGCCACCTCTGTATGGAGCAAACAAGTCAATGGACGTGCAAGAATCTGTGTAGTCTAATTATTGCGTGCTTTGAAGAACCGCTCCTCTATCTTTAATAGAAACCCTCTGAAGCAACCAGGATTCAGCTGTGTGAAAGGATAAAAAAGATTCTACCCTTTACGTCTGCACACACAATGTCACCCTCCATCGCTTAGAAACACCATGCAGGCAGCGGAAGATGAAGGTCAAGGACAGGTGGGACCTCAGAGGGAGACGGTGACCATTGTTGAAAGCTGATGGCCTCTCCAAAGCAAGCATGGTGAAGGAGAGAGAGAGAGAGAGAGAGAGAGAGAGAGAGAGAGAAAAAGAGAGAGAGAGCAATAAATGAAAGAGAGATATCAGAAGTAGCAGCCGGATTGGTTGTAACAAGGTAGTGATGGGATAGAGAGGTTCCATCAATAGAGAAATCCCTGCCATCAGCATTTCTGTGCCTTCGGTAATGGGCAAATTCACTTTCCTCACTGTTGTGCACCCCCCCNCCCCTCCACCGACAGTGTACAGCTTTGATTCCTGCGAGAGCGCCTCCTTTTGTTAGCTTTTAAAGAAACAAGAGTGGACGGGAGGAGCAGCTGCATCCGGCTGCTCCATTCCACGCAGCAGATAAAATGTCTTCTGTCTTTCTGCTGAGCATCAAAAAGAAGGAGAAAAAGTGTAATTTCAGGGTGTTTGTGTTTGATATGAAATAACTGTGATTCACTTTCCCCTGACAGATGGAGGTGAAGTGCTTTTTCCCATTTGCTGCTACCAGCCGAGCTTCACTCAATTACCCAGTGGCATTTTTCTGACCTTGCAGGAGATAGTAATGACCTCGCTCTCCCACTGAGCTTTTCTTTTTCATTTTTTACCCCTTTCTTTTTTGAGGAAACACCATGTTCTCCATCACAGCATGAGCTGATTGATGCCTTGGGTTGGTGAACTCACATTAAACACGTCGGCGAGGGCCAAAAAATACTCAACTCTCTATCAAATTTATTCATTTGTAGCATTTGTTCATAGCTTACACTAGCTTGCACATAGCTTCAAGGCAATTGATTTCCATTTTTCCATATTAACAGCTTGAATTTAAAGGAGGCATAGAAATATTGCAAATAAAAAAAAACTACTTTGACATGCTCCTGTTCTTCCTGCTGTGCACATTAAGTGGAAACATGCCATTTTTTTATAATGTGTCTTTAAGCTCTCCTGCTTTGTGTTACATATTGAGGTCAATATGTTAAAGAAGTGAAGGATCAATCAAAAACAAAGCTTTTAGGGCAGTTCAGGACTTATGGATGCATTTTATAGCTGTCAGCCTTAAGTTTTGACTTTGACAATGTTAAACACACACAAAATTGCTAAATGTATAATATGTCAGCTTTAAAGGAAATGTTTCCTGTTGAATATTAATGCAACCGCACAAACGCCAACTTCCTACCAACTTCTCGGATAATCAAAAACAGAAAAAAGAACTATATCGCTGCCAAGCAAATGATTGTTTTGCTCAAATGTTGTCTCACACAGAATAAAGCTGTTTGAAACACATACCAAAAGCAACAGCCAAAGATGATCCAACAACAGGGAACTGCAGACAGGATTGTTTCCACATGCTAAACTCTAAATCTGCGTGATCTGTGCAATAAACCACGTCTTCCTGTTTCTCAAAACAGCCTGAAAGACACGATAAACAGTCAACAGGACCTCATGTTCACTGCAAAGAGATAAAAGAGTAGCTAAGATGCATATCAGCATCACTTATTACATGGAATTACTGTCAATGTTGCTCTGAACTCTGAATTCATCCAAACAGGAATAAGTTATGTATTTTACCATGTAAAGCACTTGACCTTTGACCCTGTCTTTCATCAAATCAAAGGTTGTCTTGTTAGTAGGAGGAGTGTATCTGTTTTGTCAGAGTCATGATATTTAAGCATGATGAGGTCAAATGATCTGTGACTAAAGAATACATTCCAAGTACTTGTGATAGTTTTGTGTCACTGAGGCTCCAGTAGCAAAAAATAGAAAATTAGATTTATAGAAGATTTATACAATAGATCTAAAATAGATTAAATAGATATTTACTTATCCTTTTACTCAAATGTATACCTTTTAGACCCATGAAAATGACCCAAATTTAGTTAGAAACCTGACAGTTTGAGTCCAGGGTCTTGATGCAGAGCTTTAATCCTCAGGCCAAATTGTCCACCTGTTGCCATGGAGAATTTGGACAACATTTTGTCAACAAACATGGTAGCATCCCTTCTGTATTAACACCAAATATAGTGTACAATACATAGCTCCAGAGTTGTGCGACATATTATCCAGAAGTAAACACAGCAGGAAAACAGGCCTGTATTTTCAGTTTTAGCCAGCTGACAAACACATGAAGTGCTGATTTTTTTCCAATGTATGTAAATCAAATTTACATGATCCAAAAATTATCCTGTGATCCTAATCAGAAAACATTAATAAATCAGATTCTATTGTTGTCTTGTCAGGAAAAAGTTGAGAAAGGGGCCTAAAATCTGGGGTGGCTAGGGCCCCCAAATCACTATTTCCACCCCTGGGATTTCATTAGCATGTAGCTGACCTGCACAGTCCTGGTGTCAGGACTACTTAGCTGTTTTTTTAATTAGAATTATATAATTAATGAAGGTGAACACAGGACTAAAAGTAGAAACACATCCAAAGTCATTTGGGACACATCTGATTTTAGCCTGACCCCTGCACCTCCCTGCTGGACGGAGGCTACAGGAATGGAGGTCACTGTGCCTGGAAATTGTGTCATATACAGACAATTATTCATTTTTCTTATTAAAATATCTCATTTGTAAATGTTTTCCATATTCGCATTACTGATAACTCTCCACACTCAAAAAATACAATTTCCTCCATCATCCATCCATAATTACAAAGCTATCAACTGTTGCAGCCAGATGACATGAACGCTCTTAGATTCACTTCATTTCTGCCTCAGCTTCCTTACAACATCACTTCAGGCTGCATCAGCGCTATGTTATAAGGCCTTGATGAGCGGTGACAGCGATTACAGCAGATGTCTGAGTAAAACCCACATGCAAAACACACACCTAACCCTTGACAAACAGTGACACTCATTGCGGCGTGCTGTTTAATGAAGTACGCGACCACAGCTCCATATTTAACATGTCAGCAACTTCTGTGTCATGTTGGTGCTAAAGTGTAGTGACGTCTTGCACATACTCTGTTCAGCGCTGCAATCATACCCTGAGGCCTCTACATGATGATGATGATGAAGATTAGAATGATATCATAGACTGCAGATACCTCGCATATGCCGAAAACGTCGACTTCACAGAAATGTAACCGCGTTTGCATCTCGAAAACTGATATTTAGGGTAATTTGCTTCCATGCTGCACTGTGCAATTCAAAAAAAAAAAAAAAAAAANAAAAAAAAAAAAAAAAAATCACAAAGACAAATATGCAATGTATTCATTCTGAACCAAATAAATTCAATTAAAGCAAATAGAGGCCTTATCATCGTTTTCCAGCTTCTGCCGGGTGTTTTCTGAGTGAGATATCATTTTCAGCTTCCTGGGGGAACATGCCACTGTTCATTTAATCTGTGCCTCCCTGCAACGTTTTCCACAAAGAGCGGAAAACAAAGGAGGCTGCGAGAAAGGAAAACACAACTCATATTTCATTAAATCAGTAGGAAACCAGAACGCAATCAATACAGAACACCACTTTGCCATTTCCTTATCCACTGACTCAGAAAGAAGCAGGTAGAGATCTTGTCATTGAAGAGAAGTCAAAGCGCAAGACAAATTTTTGAGTGACGATTGCTGCAGCACTCCGGGGCATCAATATTTTGTCAAAGCTGCTTATGCATTTCCAATATTTCGGTGCTCTGAGAGTGTAAACACACTGTCTGATTGATTAGAAGCCACATTAGTGTGATGAAGCGACTCCTCTCAGCGCCATAACTGACAATTTCCTACTGGGATCAGAGAGAACTGGGAGATAATGAGACTGAAGAGGGTTTCCTAATGTGGCAAAGCGGGAACTGCTGCATGTTATCAACTGGAAAAAAAGATAAAGGCACACTGAGTTCTTTGGTGAGGAAAAGAAACAAAGATTGGTACTTTGTTTGACATTAAAAGTAATCCAGAATAATTGAGAAATAACATTATTTTAACAGGATCCAGTAAAACAGGAAGTGACAGGTGATGGTGACCGTCGTGCTTTGTAGTGGCATTCTCTCCACTTTCATCAGTAATGCCGTTTCCTGCAGCGGCCTGGTAGTTGTCCACTTTACCCACCCGCTCAGGGGGAAATAAAACAGATCTGGCAACACCTGCCCACATCTGGCGCCTCTGCAGCCACCAGGCCACTGTTTATATGGGTCACGGGTTCTGATGGCCGGGTTCAAAACGCCGGCGGCTGAAGCGATTAATCTGATTATAATACACTTGATAACTTGATGGCTCCAGGTGACAGAAAGAGATATGATTACTGACTGAAATTTAAAGGAGCATTCTGGTGATTTTTGCATGTTTGAGCACAATAAATACAACTCGCATATGTTGTATTATTGCAATCATCAAAGATAAAATGCTGCTAATGTCTACAGAGAGCTTTTCCTGCTTTTCTAGGACTTTAGCTGACAGACTAAAATGTCAAAATCATCAGTTTGCAGCAAGCTGCTTTCTTCTACGTTTTGTGTAATATATCAAAGAAAGAAAGAAAAACAAAGTATATTAAAACACCAAAGTATGAATGCTGTGAAAGCCTTTTCATTGTCTTTGTAATAGAATTTTTTTTTTTTTTTTNTTTTTTTTTTTTTTTGGAAATAATTCAATCCAGCAAACAAGCAAGGATTTTAAATGTGATGCCTCAAGATCATAAAACTTCATTATATTTAATATTAAACTTCTCCATTGGCAGGCTATGAGCGTGCACCCTGAGTAAGCGCTTTGGAGAGAGAGAAAGTTTAGCGGATTCACATACAAACACACCGGTTAGCTGCACATATATACCTGGGTGGCAGGAATATATTCATTGATGGGCTGAAGAGCTGTGGGAGGATGTGGTGCACTGTGGGGTGTCGGTTCTTCCACACTGCTCCCACAGTAACGTCACGATGAGGAGAAAGTGGACGACAGGGAATACCTGTCAGATTTAGCAATCGCATGTATTACTCATTTGAAAAGAAATTTGCAAAATCTCATTTCCGAGGCCAACTGTCTTGGCGGTGCTCGACTCCCCAGTGACAGAAACAGATGAGACAGAGCCGAACCAGATTTACAATAATAAAAAAACAAAACCAGCAAATTAAATTTCCTCTTGAAGTTCAACAGAAAATTACTTTCCTGTGTTAGTCGGTAATGATTTCACCACAAAAACACTTCAGAGTTCATTTTAATATATGAAACTGACACCAACAGATAGATTATAGTTAATAGATAGATAGGGGAATTGTATTGCAACACCAGCAGGTTTGATTGATAAATTCTGAGCCCTGCCAATAATGCTGGAGGGATTTTATCCTAGTTTCATAAAAGTCCAAACAGTTCCAGCTTAAATCTTTTTATGTTTGGGAAGAGATGAAAGTCAGATGCTGGACTAAGTCTGAGCAAATATCATGGGTAACAGCCATGGCAGCAACAGATTTTTGTGCAGCTTTATTTGCTGCCTCTGGAACTTAAGTTTGCACCAAAACCAGGCCAGTGCAGCTCTACCATCAGTCCACAACGTTTCCCCAAACCACTTGCCACCCACTTGAATACATCCTTATCCTCAGCTACATCCACAGTCAGTGGGTCAGCCTGCCTCAGCGATTACCATGAGAATAAATGCTGTTAGTCCTTGCTCCCTTCCTTATGGATCAGGTTCAGAACTTACCAATCAACACCTTACAAACACTGTAGACTGCAGTTTTGCACCTATTGTGATTATCGTACATGATACCTGGAATACAATAAAACATTAAATATTAAACTCGGCCAAGTGGTTCCAAATGAAACCAGGCCAAAGAACGGTGCTCAAACAGTTCTGTTTGTATGATGGCGGTGAGGGTCAAACTGACCTACAGTTTGAGCCACGTCCTCACAGCCATGATGATGGTGCTGCCTGGTCTCTGTGGATTTCCTCCCTCCTCATTCCTGTGGGATGATCCCAGCCAATAATGACTTTGTTATTAAAAGCCTGTTCACTTTTCATGTGCAGACCTGCTCAGTGGGACGTTCATTAGCCTGGACTGGCTCTGATGCGATGACTACCAGCTTCTGTGTGAGTGTGTGTGTGTGTGTGTGTGTGTGTTCTGAGGAGTCAACAACTATATGAGCACAGCGAGCACTTTCCCTGACTAAATCTTTATTGGCTTGTCTCGCAGAAGCAGCATCAGAGCCAGTTTCACCAACTCTGACGACTGTTCAAGTGTATTTGCATAAGAGAGATATGCAGCTCGCTTTTGTTAAACCACTATCCTTTCTTTTGAATGGAAAAATTCCTCTTTTACAGCCTGGAACGGCAAAACAAAACATACAAAACAAAAAGCAACCACAAAGAGCCTGAAGCGTCAGTCTGGATGCTTTTATCATGAAAAGACTCCAAGACAAATAAATGATTGCAGATGCATAAGAGCTTGTTGTTTCACATTCTATTATTATGGAGGACAATACTGACAAAGCACATACATGTATCTGTGTTTGTGTATTATTCTCTCTGCAACAGGGCTACTTTGTGCATCTGTATGTGTCTGTTGCTTGTTACTATGAGTCTCCGCCAACATGTGAGGATACAATCCCATTAATTCTGCTTGAGTTTTCCATTGATGGAATTTTGTTCAGCTTTTGACTGTATTTTGATTGAATCCCGGATGAGCCCCCAACTCTCAGCGGAGAAGCGCACTGATCCAAACTCAATGATGCTTTAATACGACCAAAGTATTTACAAAAGTAACAAACATAACACAAGGGAAGTCAAACTAACGAAACAGCCACGGTGTGGAGACTCTCGATTGGAATGAGGAAATGCGACCATTTTATGGCTTGTGTTGACAGTAGGCCGAGCTGTGGGCACCAGCGCTGATAGATCATCACAAAACTAAAAGGGCATAAAATAGTATTTCTCAAGACCCATGAATTACAGACTCATGGACAAGACAGACTCAAGTTTGTTGCATGTCGTAAATTGTGAGATTTTGGTCATAAATTTCTGATAGAAGTTTGTCACAGGCTGCCTTTGGCCACAAGAGAGCTAAATTGGCACTGAGATCACCGTTTTGGACTGATGACTGAAGCTTTCATTGCAATTTTATTATGACTTTTGTCTGCAATAGCTCATGATTGCACAGAGCCTGAGGTCTCAAGCGAACCAAAACAACAAGGAACTCCAATAGGAATCCAGCTTCCCCTCTGTTTGTATGTTCTCAGAGGGTTTGCCGTATTAAAAGACCATACCACCCATTTTGCATGTTTGAGCTGAATATATTCAATTTTCATACATGTTGCATCACTGACAATCATTTCCCAAAGGATAAAACTGTATTTCAGCTTTCCTGATATTTTAAAAAATATCTTAATCTTTCAAAATCAAATATTCAAGTGATACACCCACCTTAAAACTCCATGTTTCTCCTGCTAATAGTTACACAGCCTTACGGTTGTTTAAATTTTTCGATAAATGCAGCTGTTCTTTTGGGACTATATTCCCAGGTGGAGACATACTTTCACTCCACACTTTTTATTGTGCTTAAACACTAAAATTACGACACTTCGAAAAAAATCTGAATATATGATTACCTATCCCAAGAACATTTCAAGTATCAACAAGTTGGTTTTAATACCGTACCAGAATGAACTGAAACCAATAGTGGTCTGGAAGGTAGGGAAATTCTTTTTAACTCACCGTTCCGATTGTCCATAACCTTATGTGTATGAAAATTGAATATATTAGGCTCAAACATGCAAAATGGGTGGGATGATCCTTTAAGGGCCATCCAAAATCTTTAAGGAAGTATAAGAAAGAGGACAATAACACCTTCCAATAGTGCGTCTGTTCTGGTGCTGACTTTTCCAAATCTAAACGTCCCCCTGCATACAACTTATGAACCATTTTATTAACTTTGTTATGAGAAAAATCCACAAATAGGCCATCTTGGTAATTAACTTAGCTCAAAATCAATTCCAAAAACATATTGAATTCCAAGACAACAGAACAAATAACCCACGAGAAGACGCATCCAGGCAATGTAATCGAAAATGGAATACTTAGACACGTACAGCTTAATATTGTGTTTGCTTCATAGGGACAAAGCTGGCAAGGCTTGTGGAAACAGTGGGAAACAGCTCATCTTCTCACGTACATGACACACACACACATATATACACACACACACAGCTTCTCTGTGTTTATGAAGTGGTGACACTGTGACAGTTCAGGACCTTCCACTGACATTGCCCTTGATAACGAAAGGGTAAAGTGTGTACGTGTGTGCGCGAGTATGAATGTACAGTACACGGTTTTGTGTGTGTGTACTTGTGTAACTACATGTCTGTGCATCTCTATCCACAAGTGGGGGATGTCATGTTTACACAATCTGACAAGTAAATCTACAGTGTGGTAAAAATGCTCACCCACGAGAGTAAAAAAAAAGCTCTGCAGCCCTTGAAAATAAAAAGATAAGTCGATTAGTAAGCTCATCACAGATATGACAGATCTGGGTCTCAGGCTCCAACAGAAAAAGTCACAACAACTCAGTGTCATATTTCTGCTTTGTGCCAGAGTTGATGACTCGGTTGTAAACAGGATTTTGAGTTAAAGTTGGTGAAAATGTTTTTATTTTGTTGGGTTTGTGGTTTCACAGCTTTAGATTGCGCTTGTGTTAAAACCCAAAGTGTGCTAAAGCTTGGATAGTAATTTTTTTTTTTTTTTAAGATTTTATTTATTTATTTTTTTTTGTCGTCTCATTGTGTTAAAAATATCGGATAATTGATACAAAAGATGATTCCAAATTTAAGCATCCATCTATTTTCTGGGTTTGAGTCGCAAAGGCAGCAGCTAAGCTGTCTCCCTCTCTGTGTATTCTTGGACCAAAAGTCCTCAGAAGGGTATAAAGATCATAAAAATACCTCAAACTGATGACATATTTGATTATTTCAGAATGAGGATTTGGGTTTAGAGTCAAATCATGTGTATGTGTGCACATTTTACCACACACACTCTCAGGCATGTTTTATTTGGATTTAGCAAAGTACAAATGCACACCATTGAATGGATTGAATGGATTCTGTCTGCTTTTTTTTTTTTTTTANTTTTTTTTTTTTTTTTAATTTTTTTTTTTTACTTATTCAAGTGGGCTAATACACACTTTTCCACCATGTCAGCACATTTGTCCGTCACTGCACTTTTGAATGCAACATGAAAGGAGCTTTTGACTGAATGGACTCCCGCTGCCGTTTACAGTTTTACAGCATGTCCGCACATTGACAAGGTAATAAGTAACCTGGAGGTCAATCAAAGCAGCCAGACAAGAAAACTTTTTACTAACATCAGTATTTAGATGTTATGCACTGCACCTGAAAATTCTTAATGGAAAAAAAAAACAACATTAAAAATCCTCCAGAAAATCAGAAAGACTGATGGTGTCTTTGTTTCTCTTCTAATAGGAGATGCAATTAATTGCTTTTCAGATGATTCTGCAAGCGAAGACTAAATGTGTTTCCATCAGCTTTTCTTAATTATTTTCTTTTCTTAATCATTTTTCTCAGACACTTGATGTTTGCTGAACTCCCACATGCTTCATGTACAGGGTACTCAGTTTTTGTGACTTTATTTATTGATTTATTTGGCAGGGACAATGCAAATTAATAAACATTCCTGTAAATGTGCCAGAATTAGTCAAAAGCCTTTTTTTTTTTTTTTTTTTTTTTTTAACATCTGTAGTCCCTGGACAGATGTTAAATAATCACTTAAGTGAATTTAAAAAAAAATCTCAACAAATTGAAAATTAGTAATATATTATCTGTCCCACTTCAGCTAAAGTAAGTTTTAATGCATCTGCAAACTTTTTTTTTCCCTTCTCAAAGAATCTACAATCCCAATTAGTAATCATAAGGGAAATTACCCACAATTCCTTGCTCTGTTATGTTTAATTTGTCTTTATATGGGTTTTTACATGTTTGTATCTGTTTGTTTTCTCACAAACACTAAGGCAATTTAAAGCTCACAGACTAGTTATATTAAGGAAGTGTCATATTTTCATACAAAATTATTACATATTAAACTTTAACTAGAACAAAGGCTTTTAGCAAAATGACTCCATAGTATTGCAGTAAATGCATTTATGAACATTATGAGAAAAATATTAATGTCAGGAGGTAAATGTATTATTTTTCCCTCTGTTCTGATCATATGCTTCAACGGAACGAAAAATGAGCCGAGGCAGGATGTGGTCAAACGTCTGCTGACACCCAATACATGGATGGGGGAAGCAGTCACATTAATTCCTGTGTGTGTGTGTGTGTGTGTATATGTGTGTTTCCTTGGGGTTCTTAAGTATCTTCCCTCTTCCTCCTTCAACCCCAGACATTTGGTTTCATACAGCATTGTTGGTTTATTAAATGTCTCTCATAATTCAGAAATCCATAAAGATAACCCTGACTTGGTGTTGCTTTCATGCAGATCGATGGGAGGAAGAGTCTCGGCTTAGTTACACAGCCTATAGTTTCATGTTTTGCAATCAAAATATGAAACTGTCTGTCTCTAGATGGAAATTAATGGTACATACAAGTGGAAGTGGATTAATTAAAGGGTTTGACTATGATTAAAAAAAAAGAGATCTGATTCAGAAAAAGCATTTACAGGCAATACTACTGAGGTTTTGAATGTAAGCTCAACCTTGATTGAATTCATCATATATCATATTCAGCAACAACAGAAGCTTTTATGCTTACACGATTTTCCATAAAACTAATAAATGATTAAATAAATGAGTCCAGTTTCCAAACTGTAAATCTAAATTTTATCACCATCTTTTATATTAATTTAATTTTATGCTTTATTTAAGATGAATCTTGTGGCCAATTTGGAATGTGGGCTCACGGATCAATGCAGAATGTCAGGTGATTTTTTTTTTTTTTTTTTTTTTGCCGAATCTACAAGGTCTGCTTTACACAGATCAATGCAAAGCAAACATGGATGTCTGCCTAGTTACATGCTCTGCTTTGATCCATTATTAATAATGCTGAGGTGCTGAATTTTGGGTGTATTTTGGTGTGTCTATGAGAGAGAGAGAGAGAGAGAGAGAGAGAGAGAGAGAGAGAGAGAGANTTTTTTTTTTTTTTTTGTGAAGATGTAACTTAGTTCTGCACTTCCTTCTATTTTTCCTCTTCAAAATATGACTCAGCCACCAACCTCTTCTCAAAATAAGCCTTTACATCCACATCAACCCAAATCAAAGCTCAATTTAAGTTCAGAAAACAATTTTATATCTAACTGACTGACTTATCAAGTAAAAAAAAAAAAAAAAAAAAAAAGAGGAATGAATTCTTGACATGCTTCTTCTGAAATGGGTAAACATGAGTCTTTGAATTTGTTAACTGGAGAGAGAAACAATTCAAGCAGGATGCTGAAAGCTAAATGCATCTTAACACCAATAGTCTGCTAGAATATCAGGAGGCGATATTTCTCAACATTTTATAGTTTGTTTGATGCCAAATGAAGCGGATATATGATTTTGTGCAATCGTTAACTTCCACCCAATAAATTTTGGGTGTTAATTTTCTTTTGATCCCATCAGCCACCCGGAATACCTCACCAACCACCTGTAACACCATAGCAATCAACTACAAACACCCTAGGAACCATAAAGAATAGTGTAGCAGCCATCAATAGCTCCATAGCAACCAGCCAACCAACCAAGATAACATCCAAGTAAATGGTTCGTTCAGACTGCAGACTGAGTCACTGAGAGCATTTCAAGCTCAGTATTTGGCATATAATGATAGATATTCATTTGAGAATACGAGGTAACAACATGAAAAAAGGCATTTTTCATTTAATGGGACCATTAAAGGGTCTCTAAAGGACCTCTTGGAATGCCTTAGGTCTGACATTAAAGTTGACGATTTAACATACTGGCAGCTATATATTACAAAGAGATGACAAGTTATTGAAATGTATGATTTTATTGCCATGTGCTACAAACTCTATGACATGAAGGGATGGAACTCTTTCTGCCATTCAGGATTTTATTCTCATTTTACATGTCACATATGTTATCGACTGAAGAAATAAACATGACGAACTGTTGTTTATGCAGTCTTTGGAGCTTTATTATCCAGAAATCATGACAGGAAATGAATATTAAACTGAAACATTTCTTCTTTTATGTCATCCACATCCACAGGGCGATGTGAGGGCTAAAGGTAAAATCGTCTCTAACCTCTCATCTGGAGCACTTTAAGAACCAATTTTGCTCAAAGGTGTAGACAAAGATCGAAGAGGTCCACAGCCATAAACCGAATCCTCAATCTGAATATGTGCTGCGTTTTCGCCCATTTTGCTGGCTGATGAGATAAAAGTTGACATTACTGCGCCCATGAATTTTGTAGATATTACTTGTGCAAATGTGTCATGTTAATTCTAGAGGACAAGGATTGTGGAATGCATATCCAGAGTCCTTAGAGAGCAGGATGAGACCGAAACGAGGCCTCATGCTACAGGCCAGTAAAGTATTACAGCAGTACAGGCACAAATCCCCAAAAGTTTAATTTACAGGAGCTGGTATCTTTTTTTTTTTTTAGCATGACTAACAACCACTGCATCAGAATAATATCTCTGCACACAATTTTTAATGAGTGATCACCAGATTTTCAGGTGTTCTTCAATAAGCTACCTGATTAAATGACATGGAATGTCGTAAAACACCTCCGGGATTTGCCGTTGGGCCATTTCTTGATTTTGCAGATGGCGGGGGAAATCCCACGTGTTTGCCTTGACTTATGCAGAATGACAGCAGAGGTACAGCGTGGCCCCCTGTTTAATTGAGTTCCAGTATTTGGGGCCCCCACCTCGTCGAGATGGAATCATCTATAACCTCACTGAAGTTAAACTGTTTTTGGCCATCAAGCACCCCAGAGAGAAAATTGGCGGCTGTACTAGATTCCAGCGTGGGGAGGGACTCTGACACACTTTCCCCGTGCTGTGAAGGCTTCGCTTCACTCTAAATGCAGAAACAAAGCACAGTTTTAGATTAAATGCTGCACACACGACTCAGTTTGAGCGTTGTACTGTTTTTAAAGGACTTATGTCAAGGATGTATGGCTCATTTGAAACTGCGAAACACACATTGTATCGCTCATAAACTCACTTTTTATTTCCCAAGCACTTTTGGCTCATCATCTTCATCTCTTCCTATGAAGCGTTGCTGGATAAAAAAGAAGCTGCAGCACTCCTTTATTCCCCACAGATAAAAAGAGCCTTGATTTGCTTTCAATAGCTAGCCTACTCATTTCTGCATAGATGCCATCACCAGAGGTATCTCCTGGGATACACGAAGTAGCGCCTTCTTTTTCTTTCTTTCTTTCTTTCTTTCTTTCGACTCCAGTAAGCTTGAAAATAGACTTTGGTGGTTTGGTGAAGCATAAAGAACAAGCTCTTCTCTCGACCCAATAGGGTGCAAAAGTTAGCCGTGCCGAGTAGAATTTAAAGGACCATACTGGTCATTTTGCATGTTTGAACCTAATATATTCAATTTTCATACACGTAACGTTACTGACAATCATTTCCTAAAGCATACTACTGGAATGGTGAATTAAAAATGTTTTTCCTACCTTCCAGACCTCCATTGGTTTCAGTTCATTCTGCTATTAAAATCAACTTGTAGATATACTTGAAACGTTCTTGGGTTAGGTAATCCACCATCACCAACAAGACGTGTATTCATGTTTTTTTAGAAGTTACATAATTTTAGCGTTTAAGTGCAATAAAAAGTGTGGTGTGAATGTATGCCTCCACCGGGGAATATAGTCCCAAAAGAAGACCTGCGTTTATGGAAAAATTTAAAGGACCATGACTTCATAAGGCTGTGTAACTATTAGCAGGAGAAACATGGATTTTTAAGGTGGGTGTATCACTTGAATATTTGATTTTGAAAGATTAAGAGATTTTGCAAAATATCAAGAAAGCTGAAATACGGTTTTATCCTTTGGGAAATGATTGTCAGTAACATAACATGTATGAAAATTGAATATATTAGTCTCAAACATGCAAAATGGCCGGTGTGGTCCTTTAAGTTGGCGTCCCTCAAGACATCAAGTTTCCACTGATAGTGATTCTGTTGTAACGTCGTCCATCCAGGTGATCCGTCCTCAATCTTTGCCTTTGCTCAGAGATGACTGATAGGTGAGGAGGCAATCAGCTGCACGAAGCTGATAAGCCAAACCTGCTCAAGTAATCTCAACACACAGTTTGATTCCTCTCTCTCTCTCTCTCTCTCTCTCTCTACATCTAAACACTTCAATTAAACACACATTTTACGGTTAAAAAACTCACTGCTGATCTTGCTTTCACCAACACTTTTTACAGTTAAATGGAATCTGCACAATTAATGAACCGTTTTCACAGCAGACATTTTGCCTTGCCATTGCACAAAATAACCTTTACGGCATTATGTTACAGCGGAAACAAACCAAATCTGTTACACGCAAATAACCTGACATCTGATTAGTCCGTGTTACCACTCGTCTGACCTTGCAGGAGGTTGATTGGCTTTGTAAACATTTATTCTAATGATGCTGCATTTCCACCCGCGGCTCCATCGGCACATAAAGGATCCCAGAGGACTTCTCCTCCCCACTTCCTCCCTGCTGAGACACCAATCAGGATCAGATTAGGGGCATGTGGAGACATATTTGCATTTGCTCGCCCAACCCAATTATGTTCCTGCTTTATTTTTGAACGGATGTGTCAAAAACATAAAAAAAAAAAAAAATCCCCTAAAATCTTATTCTGTCCACTCGTATCGTCAGTTTTGATATTCTTATGACAGCAAAACCTTAAATTTGTGGTTTTAAAATGACAAATAATGATGTAAAAAGCAGCTCTTTTGCTCTTTTCTTCTTCTCTCCCTCTCATACCAAACAATTTGAGAGCCTCTCTGCTGGGCTAATACAACGGAATACATCACAGTCCATTAACAAACAGCCACAGCAGGGATTTAATTGTGATTTAATAGTGTGAGACATCAAAAGCCCCACATGGATGAGGCAAGGTTGATTAAGAAGATGATCATTAAGTGTGAGGTGACTTTAAAATGCAGCATATGCTCTATAAATAGATTACAGAGATGAAGTTTCAATATGTAAAGTGTGGGCTTATCCTGCTTTGATAGCTGGTTTATCTGTTTCATGGCTTATTTATGAAAGTTTTCTCACTCAAGGCATTTTTCTAATCTCATAAAAGCATGATTTTCCTGTTTCATGTATACACACAAGAAATGCCACACACACACATTTCCACAACAGGCAAAAAAAGAGGCGAAAATATGAAATTCTTTGTCATTTTGCGACAAAGTAGGATCTGGTAAAACACAGAGCACAAGCTAACAAAACGATGCATACGAGCAAAGAGAGGAATTTCACTGGAAGATAATTAAAGTGATTCTCAGCTTCTCTCGCCGAAGCAAAATGAGATTTGACGCAAATCTCATTACGCAGCTCGGAAAAACAAACGCCCAGCGGGGTTTCAGCACAGCGCCGGGAATGGTTGACAACTGATAAGAGTCTTTTGCTCAAAGTAGCATCAGTGGCACAGCAGGGGGTTTGGATGGTGAGATGTAAGTGTGTGTGTGTGTGTGTGTGTGTATGGTGGTTCATCGGTGCGNGGTTTGGATGGTGAGATGTAAGTGTGTGTGTGTGTGTGTGTGTGTATGGTGGTTCATCGGTGCGGGCATGCCAGGAACCCTGATTCATGCTAATCAGGACAGGTGGGAGTCCTGGGTGCTTTTTGTTATGGCTGAAGCAAACACAACCAGCAAAGGGGGGGTCTCTTTCTCTTTTCTCTCTCTCTCTCTCTTTTACACACACTTTTTCTTCCACCTTCAGGGAGTCTTCACGTCATGGGGACACTGTAAACTGACTAATAAAGAAACAAAAATACATTCACACACACAGACGGCCTTTAAAAGCCTCACTGAGAACAGCTGGAATTCGGATTAGTCGTGATCCGTGTGTGTGGGCCGCATCCTTGTCTGGGTGTGTGTGTGTGTGCTGGACAGGTAGCAGTCATGGTTGAGGTCCATTTATGGTTAAGATCTGGAGGAGCGGTTACCGTGGAGAAGACGTTAAGCATCTAATATGGAGAGCAAATTATCCTTAAAAGCTGGAAATCGACTATTCATGAGTCCCTGGAAGGCCATTGGCTCGTGTCCATTTTCGCACACATTATGTCGAGTGATGGAGTTTTCCCTTGACAACATGCTCAGACATGTTTAGTCACCCGGCATTTGGCCTCTGATCAAAAAGGCCAAAGCGGAGAGCAGATGGCAAGGAGAGGAGCAACACAGGAGGTCATCGGTTTGGTTAGGTTGTGGCGAGGATCAGACATATGGCAAAGCAGGAGAGGAGAGGGAAAACCATGCTGCAGGACCTTGAATTTCAGATCTAAATATCTAAATATGAGTATTATAATAGTATATTTCTAGTTTTGCTCAATTTACTGCAGTATTACTTGAGTAAAACTCTCATGCAAACCTCTTTTTTTCCCATTCATAATGAACTGAAGGCTGCCACTATGCACGCTATGTGCAAGGGGACTCTTCTCTTCATCCTCTTTTCTCCAGACCTTCAACCCAAGTCTGCCATGAGGTTTTTTTTTGTTTTTTGTTTTTTTTTGCAGAAATGCCCATTGTTTCGCTTTCAGCCTGTCTCTACTTTACAGCTGTGCATGACTGATTGCGTGCGGCAGGAGGATTGGAAGGGAAACAATGCACCGCCGGTTTAGACCTATTGATCTAGACGCTCCCAGTCTGTGTCCGTCCCAGCTGGTCATGCAGGAAAATGGGAAAAGAGGGGGGTTGGGGTTAGAGGCTGGTCCCACGTACACACTAAACAACACTGGGAAGCATCCAGATTTTGGATTTTGAGCTTTTAAAGCATGAGAATGCTTTATGGGTGTGCAATGAGGACTGTTGTGCATCAGTCGATTGCACTCCAACATGGGGACAGATCACCATTTAACAATTTGATGTCTTAATCAAGACAAATCCAGATTCTTAGTCTTATGAAGATATGATTAAAGGTCTCTCTAAGCATGACAAATGAAGAAATTATGCTCTTTTGCACTGGAGGGACAGAGAATGATCTTATTAAAGCAATTCATCACCTCTGCATGTGGGAATCCTGAGATGGATTCAAATGGTCACACATGCATGTTTGACTATTTGAGTGAAATTAAGTCATATCTGTCCCTGGGTGTGAGATTTTTATGATTAAAAGCTAAAATGTGCTTGCTGTGTGCGTGGCCAGCTGTAGATCATAAGGACGGAAATCAGCCTCAGCACATCTGCAATCAATGGATTAGCTCATTTCACCTCCCAGACTTATATAACAGGGAGAAAATGGGCCGTTGTGTGACACATGCAGGGTGGACCGCACTCAGCCCACTCATGGGAAGTGTTTGAGAGCGGCGCTGTGTTCAGGCACTCTGCTCAGAGTGGGATTCCAGACTTATTACAGTATCTGGGTCAAGCTCATACTGTTACAGTCTGGACCTGGTGATAGAATTAAAGCTAAATGGCTTCGTAAAGGACAGTGCCAATGTTATTGACACACACACACAATTAAACGGTAGCCTTTATATTCCTGACCTCAGATAATCTACCTGTACCCATTTAAATGTGTGTTACTGCAAGAGAATAATGACAATGGAAACATTATTAGTGCTTTTCTATCTAGAAAGAGCAAATGTCTCTTAAACATAGAACTCACGACTTGATTAAAGAAAGATCTACTATTAAAAAAAAATCTGAGAAAATGTGACGATCAAATTACAACTTGCAGCACAAACACTGTTTAATTGATTTTTCCCTCCTTTGCAAAATTGTGACGTAATTAGTTATTTGCATATTTGCCTTTATTATATTCATTAAACCAGTCTTGTGTGTATTGTGTGTCCTCTGGCAGCAACACACAGCAATTTTTACATGTAGGTTCACAAAATCCATCTGAAACTCTGATTTTTTTTTTTTTACTGCGTTCTGCTATATTGAGCCTCTACTGTGTCGTCTAGTTGTCTAGTTTGTTCTGACTGCATTGGCCTGCTTGTAAGAAACAAGCCTCTAGAAAGTGTTTTGTCCACACAGCTGTGAGGAATGTAGTTGCATCTTTCACCTCTGACATTTATTACCACCTGAAGGCCCCTTTTCCCTGCTTCTGACAAGCTAATACATCTCAGGCCGTATGTGTGTGATCAAGTCATCGGATGATATATAGGCGTGCTTTGTGAGGAAAAGCAGTTTGCATGCTCTGTGGCCCCCAGGGGAATTTATCACGGCTTGTGTGACACTGTCCGTTTGCAGTGATAGGGCTTTAAAGAGGCGAGTCTCACGAACAGAGAGCTTTTTGTGTGTTTCAGCCTCTCCAAAAACCTGCTTTTTACTGAGAGGAACACTTAAGATGCGTCTGGGAAGGCAAGAGACAGGCCATACATCTAAGAGGGCAGAAATCTGTGCTGGGAAGGTAAAACTCCTTCATGTGAGCGCATAAAAACCAGCAACATGGCTTCATCAAGGTGTTACGGAGCAGGACAGTCACAGGCTTTATATAGGCCTTTGCTCACAATCAGTCAAGACAAATGATCACAGCTGTTTCCTGTTTGAAATAGCAAAATTGGACATGAAATAAAAGTCGATATTCCTTATCAGGCATCAAATAGATGTGATTTCTAACTAAATCCTACTGAAAAGAACAATTTAGGGAAAATGTTTGCATGACAGTTTAAAATATTTCCATTTGATGCAGAAGATAAATAATCATCCACAGATTAAATCTTTTACTAATTTATGCATCGTGCAGCTTCACTAGTGTGCTGAAAGAAGTGGATACAGAACATATATGTCATGAGAAAGAAGTAAAATTTTGTAAATTTAAAGGGAAAATCAAGAGTTCAACAGGTTAATGTTTCTCTAAACTTTAGTGTTTAAAGGACCATACCATCCATTTTGCATGTTTGAATCTAATATATTCAGTTTTCATACATGTAACGTTACTGACAATCATTTTCCAAAGCATACTACTGGAACGTGAATTAAAAATGTTTTTCCTACCTTCCAGACCGCCATTGGTTTCAGTTCATTCTGGTACGCTATTAAAATCAACTTGTTGATACTTGAAACATTCTTGGGATAGGTAATCCATCATTGCGAACAAGATGTATATTCAGGGTTTTTTTTTTTTGTTTGGTTTTTTTTTTAGAAGTTTCATAATCTTAGAATTTAAGCACAATAAAAAGCGCAGACAGTGGAATATAGTTCCAAAAGAAGATCTGCGTTTATGGAAAAATTTAAACGACTGTGACTTCATTAGGTTGTGTAACTATTAGCAGGAGAAACATCGATTTTTAAAGTAGGGGTATTGCTTGAATATTTGATTTTGAAAGATGAAGCAATTTTGCAAAACATCACGAAAGCTGAAATACAGTTTTATCCTTTGGGAAATGATTGTCAGTAACGTAACATGTATGAAAACTGAACATATTAGGCTCAAACATGCAAAACAGCTGGTCTGTTCCTTTAATTCATTGGCTTTTTGGTTCCCATAATATATAGATGAATTGCTTTCCTGGGCTAAAAGAGAAAATTTATTTTTTCCTGCTAAGTTTGACTTGTTAGTTCAGTTTTGATGTGTGGGTTAGGGTTAGGGTTAGAGTCAGACAGGAAACACCTGTCTCTCGTCTTGATTCAGTCGTTTATTGGCGTGGCCTGTTAATGCTCTGGTAAACATATAAGACAATAGTTTTTAAATCCTTCTTTTGCAGCAAAAAGCGTCTGAAATCAGCTCTCTGCACCTTTCGGCCATATTGACACCACAGGCCTTAATTCCAAATACTTTTTTTGTTTTGTTTTGTTTTTTTTTACACACCTGATTTTTGCACCATCTGTTTATGCCTATTTTTAAACCTGACTCATATCTGCTTACTGTTAAAGTCACGAAGATGGGCGTAAATAACCATGTGACCTCGCAAAGGAGCAGGAACCACACAAATTCCCATGTGCAATGGAAGCCAGCATGAAAAATAAAAAACACACTCCTCTTCAATTACCTTTGCATTTATTCTAACGGGAAAATATATAATTCAATAAATATTATGGCAACGACAATGGCAAGGACATCTGAAAGTGACATCGACATTCAAGAAAAGCTAACGTACACAAGGAAAAGACAACAAGTTATAAATTGGAAGGAGTTTGGCTGCTGAACGGGTAAGTTTGGTAGCACTTGTATTCAGACAAGCATACTGGGAATTTATGTGAAGCTGTGAAAGTTACATAAAAAGTGCATCACTACCTTGTCTTTTGTCACAGAAAAGCCACATTTCTGCAGGGTTCAAATGCTTCAACCTAAAATGAATGTGTTTCTAACGTTTCTACAACACCATGATTTCTGGAAATCAGCTCAGAGGATCGGCTGTTTTTGGTTGAAACCTATCAAAATGAAAATTAAAACCATGACGCAGTTACACCAATGACTTCACATTATACCGACGACATATCAGAGACGGGACAAACAGAGTCAGGCTTCCACCGTGCCGGATGGAGAAATTCCTCCTTAATCTCATCCGTGCACAGATGAAGTTACAGGAGCAGGAGACTGAACCAGTTCCAAACCGCATTGACACGTTGCTGTATAAACCCTTTTTGATCCAGCTCAAACAACTCCAGCTCCTCTTTCCCAGGCTGCAACNCCCCACATGTCCTAAATCACATGTCCTTAATCACATGTTCCTAAATCCTTCCTCTACAAATTAATGTCTCCCGGTGACATCACTTCTCCCGCTCATTTCCTGTCAGTGTGGAAAGCCTTCCACCACATCCGCTTCGACCTCCCAGAGGAAGCGCGTCGCTTCCCCGAGCAGGTAGCCCCATTGATAGATAGCTTCCTCTTCTGGCAGGGCGGGGGCCAGAGGGATCAGTTTTCAGGGCGCAGTGTATTCCAGTAACATGAACACAAATTGAAGCATATAAAACCCCATTCCAGACCAAAATCGGAGGAGAGAACGTTGCTCCTTCACCTCCTGCTTGCACTTCCCCTCAGTCTGATCCCCCTCAGTCTCAGCCTGATGGGTCACATGACTGAGCAGCTTTTAGCTTTGTCCTTCCGCAGGTCCGACGCTACGGCTGCCAGATCGGGCCTGCCGGGCATGTGTGAAATCCGCTTGGTGGACCGGGCGGTCTTACTGCGCTTCAGGTTTTTGTTGTTTTTGTTGATGCAAGCCAGCGTGGCGACGTGGAAAATGTCCCTGACGCTGTTTTCCGACTGCTGAGCCGAGCATTCGATGTAAGGTGCCGAGATCTGCTTGGCCATGTTGGAGCCCTGAGGAGGAGGAGGAGGAGCAAATGTGGTCAAACGCTGAAGAATAAACTTTGCAAATGTCAAGAAAAAGACTTTTTTTTTTTAAGCAGCATACCTGATCATAAGAGACCGGTNCTTTGCAAATGTCAAGAAAAAGACTTTTTTTTTTTAAGCAGCATACCTGATCATAAGAGACCGGTGTCTGCCGATGGTTAGAAAGCTCCACCAATGTGTTCAGATCGGTACGCAAATCCGACTTACATCCCACCAGCAGCATCTTAGTGTTGGGACAAAACTCCTGGATCTCCCCTTTCCACTGTGGAGAAACACACAAGCTCTGGAAAAACATTCTCATTTGGCTCCACATTCCCCTTAAACCACAAATGGCTCCAAACCAAGCTAGGCCGGGCTTCACAATCACGCTTTAATTGTGACAAAGTGTTGAAATAACAGCGCTGCAGCCTGCACAGGCACCAAAAATGGAAACAAGATGAAGATGGATGACATGCACACCAGATTGCAGATTCCATGCGTCTGGCTGAGCTTTTTATTTATTTTACTTCTTACCATGATGCAAATGTGGAATAAGAGTGCCAGAAAACCTGATCTATGATCCCACTCGCATCGGTTCTACCCGCCCTTTAAGTACAAAGGTTAAAGCTGCTACTTCCTGTAGCCTGCCATGCTTTGAACCCTGGAAAGTAATCACAAATAATCCTCACGTTTCCTCCCTGACAACAATAAACGCTCTGTGATCAATGGTATTCCTCTCAGGGATTTAATCTGCAGCTGGCTGGCTGCTCAGGGGATCAAGTTCGCCACCATCCAAAGAGGAAGTTGCTTTGTATAGACTGTCACCTTCATATAAACACACACTGGACTGGAAATGTATGCCGCAGTGACGTTCAAGCTACAATGCAGAAGTATTTTACTCTGAAAGGCCAGTTGTTCTGAGTATGGTCATTATCACTGCAGCCTTCAGGCCGTGATCAATAAACACGTTTTAGGAAAACTAAAGGGTCTAATATGGACGCCAGAGGTCGTTCTGAGATTATCACATACTTTGACATAAATTTTGGAACTATGTAAAGAACTACTTTACTCAGATTGCAGAATGTGAAGCTATGCGGTTCCTTCGGTGAGTTCTATGATCACATTTGCATTACGCTTCATGTACCAAAGATTATAAAAATTAGAGCAAGAGGAAGCTTACGTCTGACCAATCGGTATATCTACCCTGGAGCTAAAAAGGTTCAGGAAACAAAGCTCTGTTCCAAAAATTATGCAAAACGAAGGAAAATTCCTGAAAAGCAGAGCGACTCTGCACCTTCCACCAAAACTCTAGTAATGTTTTAACTTCAAATACCAGATAAACTGAAGCAAAAGAGAAGCTTTGTTGCAGGGATGGAACTTGGTGTAGCAACACATTTCTGCTTTATCTTCAAGGACATGCTGCTTTATTTTCACAGCGTCCGTTCACACATGTACCCAATAACCACCAAACAGTCCAGGAACACCTCAGAGGAGTTGAGAGTGTTACAACGCTCCGGGGATTTAACCTCATGACCTCCCAGTCACGCTGCGGTTTCTGCTGCAAGCCTACAAAAGTCTCTTAACCAAAAACTGCAACCTCTGATCCAGTCAAATCTTTGCTAGCTTTTACTTTATCAAAAGTTTAATGATCCTTTCTTGAACGAGTTACCGACCTTTTTTAGAACGCTGTCGAGGGTTTCGGGGCGGCTGATGTCGAAACAGATGAGGACGGCGTCAGAGTCGGGGTAGGAGAGAGGCCTCACATTGTCGTAGTACGGCGATCCTGAAACAAATGAGAGCACAAAGTGAAAAACTCAAAGGGCTTTGACATGAAAAAACATTCAGTTTGTCTTTGAAGGTGTTACGCCAGAACACGGACGCGAGTTTGAAGCAACGCTCTGTCTCTGAACTTGTCAATGTGATCCAACTTCCAGGTCTTCCTCAGAGATTAATCACAGAAATAACCAGAAATCCCTTCTGCTGCTCTCCATGACCATGCAAGCCGCTTTATTCATCCCAGCACATCAAAAGAACAAACTGAGGTGAGAAATTTTCCTGATTCAAGTCCTTCTCGGAACTATTTTGGGAACATCTGAGCAAGGGCATTTCATGGGGCCTTCATCTGGTGAGTAAATCAAGCAGGAAAACCTCTTCATTGGTCCTTTAATCAAAAATCATGACTTTAATTTAGCATGTTTTCCACTTCAGACTTACAAGACTGGACCCCAATTCAGGGCATCTTTACATCTTCGAATGACTTCCAACTCTTCTGACAGTCGTTTTCATAAGCGGAGTGCAGCCAGCTCCCATAATCCTTAGCAACCGAGCCAGAAAAACAAATAACGCCGCATCAAGAGAAAAATGTGCTGACTGCGACAAGATTTTGAAACTTTCTCAAGAGGAACAGAAAACTTCAGAGCGAGGAAATGACTCCGTCTTCTGATTGAAGCCATATGTGATGGAGAAGAGGGAGACGCCCCTTTTTTTTTTTTTNTTTTTTTTTTTTTTCTTGGCATGTTGTGTGTCAAGGTGAGTCGAGAGCACATGACCGGCGAGGGCTTTGACCACACGCAAGCCGCTGCCAAGAATCTGGAGAATTTTGTTTTTTGGTAACTGGAGGTTCCCCCGGGAGTTCTTTTCCAAACACGCCGGACCGGAGAAAAGCCAGGGGGGGAAAAAGCAAGGAATGCTCTGTCTCACACACACACACACACACACACACTGAGATCTAATGTTCCTAATCCAAACAGTCTGGACGGGAGACGACACTGTTTATCAAGCGTAGCCTGAAGAGACTCCGGCCGTTTAAACAACCCACCCTTCCTTCCACTCCAAGCCAGGCTGAGGCGCCAACAGAAACAATAATTCAACAACAGATCACACAAAATACAAAACTTTATTTATTCTGTCAACGATCCTTCCATCGTTCATCCCATCGCATCACTTCACCAAACGCTGACACACAGGTTATCTAAAGTCTCCTACGAATTATGCTCACACACCCAGAACAAGTTATTCCCATTTTGCATGGCTGTTGCACAATAAATCAAAGCCACATTGCAATATTTAATTTTTTTTATTTTTTCATCCCTCACTTCCTGGAAGCAATCAGAAAAAAAAAAAAAGGAGGCTGAATTGATTATTTTTAAATCAGCCACATGAGAGGAAGCCGGCATAATGAATATTGTGATAGTTTTCACATGGAAATGCAACTCAGACTACACTGGATCAGAAGTTGCATGTTAAAGTGTGTGTGTGTGTGTGTGTGTGTTGTTAATATGTTTAATTGAGGATGTTTGCTGTTTATAGCGGAGTTGTCGTAACTGCATCAGGCCTGCGAAATGCAGACTAAACTCTGTTTAAAGGTCATCTTCTTGTCAACTGGAAAGATAAGAGGAAATCCCATTGCCACACACACACACACACACACTGACACACAAAGACCTGGTGACTGTCATCTAATTAGCTCCTGTCATTGTTCTCCCACCGTGTTTCTAAATCTGGAAGGAAGGAAGATACACACCCTGCCTCTCTTTCTCTTCCTCAAACACACACACACACACACACACACACACACACACACACACACACNTCCGATACACCAAGCATCCAGTGTGTCCTTGACGAAAAAAAAAAATCCGTGACTGAGTGATAAAAATATTCTTCCTTCCTTCTTTCCTGGTTAGCTCATGTGCTTTTTCAGGCTCGTTTCGTCCCCGTTTGGATGAAAACCTCCACTTAATGCAGGAAGTATGCATGGGATAAGCTGGAAAACACGTTCCGATCGATTTTTTTTAAGGGATGCATTTGTTAAATTCCCAAATATTCCATGACAATCATGGAAAGTTATCAAATTCTCTCATGTTCCCCTTTGTTACACAATATGGAAGAAATTCCAGGTCAGTAGGAAGCCTTTAAACATCACTGTAATGGCCCATTGATGTGGAAATGTACGTTATCACACACACACATACACACACACAGTATGAGGAAGAGCCAGCTGCAGCACACACTACAACAGGTCCACAGGCCTGCTGATTTACTGCATAGCTAACACGGCTGAGTCGACTGGGGCTGAGGGAGTGTGAGCATCTGTGTGTGTGTGTGTGGATGGGTGTTAAGTCTTCAAGGACACCTGTGGAGACAGAAAAAAGCGACAGGCACGTCCAGCCATCCTATGCCATCAAAATGTCACCTCTGAGCAGACACACACACACACACACACACACACACACAGCAACTTAAAAGTGGAATCAGACCCATATCAGCCAGCCAATATTTCATTCACTTATAATCAGAGACGCTACTATGCATTTTATCCATATTTAAGTTGCTTTTCCTAACTTGAGTTTAAAGTTGGTTATATTTATGTTTAAATGTGTAGTTATTATTTAAAAATTTCCAGTGAATATGGGAATTTTATGGTTCAAAATGAGCTTAATATCACCATCATCTGAGAATAAACTTTACTGTTTAAAGGACCATACCATCCATTTTGCATGTTTGAGCCTAATATATTAAATTTTCATACATGTTACATTACTGACAATCGTTTCCCAAAGGATAAAACCGTATTTCAGCTTTCCTGATATTTTGCAAAATATCTTAATCTTTCAAAATCAAATATTCAAGCGATACACCCACCTTAAAAATCCATGTTTCTCCTGCTAATAGTTATGCAGCCTTATGAAGTCATGGTCCTTTAAATTTGTCCATAAATGCAGGTCTTCTTTTGGGACTATATTCCCTGGTGGAGGCATACATTCACTGCAATTTTTGCACTTAAAAGCTAAAATTACAAAACTCCTAAAAAAAAAAACCTGAATATATGTCTTGTTCTCGATGATGGATTACCTATCTCAAGAACGTTTCAAGTATCAACAAGTTAATTTTAATAGCATACCAGAATGAGCTGAAACTAATGGAGGTCTGGAAGGTAGGAAAAACATTTTTAAATTCACTGTTCCAGTAGTATGCTTTGGGAAATGATTGTCAGTAACAGTACATGTATGAAAATTGGACATATTAGACTCAAACATTCAAAATGAATGGTATGGCCCTTTAAAGATAAGAAATCCTGATTCAGTTGGCAATACTCTTTAACGTCTGGATTTGAGGGATCTTTGCCAAAAATTGTTTAATATGGGTTTTGTAAAAAACTAATATAAGCAATCTCTATCACATATTTGACTTTTCTTACTCTTAAGTATTGATATCGGCCTCAATAATCAGTCAAGATCTAATTTAAAGTGAATTCAAATTGACAAATATCAGCTATAACAGATGTTTACCAGTCAATATGTTTATATACACGCTAAAACTTTATTTAAAATGTCCATAACTTGGCATAAATCGATGCTGATGTATTCGATGTGACGTAATATCGTGCAAAAACTCATAAAAGAAACAGGCGTGAACAAAAACAAACAGAAGATCTGAATCCGGTTCATCTCCATTCCATATATGGCAACTTTAAACAGGTGAGAGGCAGGTACAGTCACATATTTCCCAACATTGGTTTTGGCTGTGTGTGTGTGTGTGACAAAAAAAGCAAGGTGTAAAGTGTCAGACAGGAGACAGGTGTTCATGTCAGGTGTAATGCAGATGCGTGTTCCTGCTTGTTGGAAATGAAGTATTCGGCGAAAGCGATCCAAACATTAGCAGACAGGAAATCTATTCATCGCTTCCAAGATTCCGCTCCGTCATTTAGCTCATGTGTCGGTTCGAGCCCTGTAGCCAATCAGCAAATTCTGCTCTGATTCAATTTCCTTTTGGCCTAACGAGGTGAAGCTTTTGTGCCATTTCGCTTTCGCCGTGCTGAGGATCCGGCCTGCCGCGTACAAAGGGGGTCTTTGTGGAGGAGGAAGTAGAAACCTTTAGTCTGAGGAATGCCAGACATGCAGCTCCAATTCACTGAGCCCAGAAATGTGATCCAACGCAACAATGGCTGCGACGGAGGGGGCGCAGCATGTGTGTGTGTGTGTGTGGATAAAGTAGCTTGTATATACTCCAGAATCTACTCTCATTCTAGGACTTCCCCAGAAAAGTCCAGTTTGAATGCAAAAATCTGGTTAAATTCCCACTCGTGTGGATTTTTTTTTTTTTTTNGATTTTTTTTTTTTTTGCTGACTTGTGATAAAACGCCTGCGGGGATTTTGACGCCTGCTGAGGCTTTTTTTGTCTCTGGAATCGACACCTTTGCAGAGGTTTTAGACAGGCAGCCCGCAAAATAAGCTCTAAGCATCAAAGGCTGAGCCTGGGCCCCTGTGGACCCCACCCTCAGGCCAGGAAGTGGGGGCTAGGACTGACAGAGTGGGAGGGGGGAGGGGGAGGAGGGGAGACAAATGGAAGGCAGAAAGGCCAGGCATTTACCTTAATGACCCAAATTACTCCTATCACCCTCCCTTTTACACACAAACACATACACGCACACACACAAACTGCTCATTAGGGCACTCAGATCACTGCGGAACAAAGACCACCACCGTGTGTGTAGGTGTGTGTGTGTATGCGCTCTGGGGGCGTCTGTTGTGTCTGTGTGTGTTAGTCTTCATCTCTGCATCCTGGTCTTTGTCCGAGGGTACGCTGGAAGGGGGGTCAGCAGCAACCTCCTTCTCCTTTACCCCTCCCTACCACAGCCCCAAACACACACACACACACACACACACACACACACACACACACACACACACACACANTTGGGTGTGTGTGTGTGAGTGTGTGTTGGGTGGAGGTGGAAGTGGAGGTGGGGGTGGGTGGGGGTCTTGGCTCTATCTCAGATCCACTGATCTAATAGAACCCCCCCTCCGCACGGTTTTATGAAGCAGAAAAAGAAATAGAGAAATGGCTCCAGGCTCGTGGCCAACACAGAGCAATAAAAATGAAATTCTCAGTCCTCCTTGCACTTTTCCACAACACACAAACGCCGCACGGATACGGGAATTTGGAGTTCGATTTTTAGGATTATTCCGCAGATGTGTTTATTTTCATGCATCGCTGCAGCAGAGAAGCTCAAAGGCAACGTCGTGCGTTTTAAATCCGTCTTAAAGATCCGGAAAAACGCTCCACGCTGATGCTGACATTTGAGAAAGTTTGTCAAACTTAGCCGAGGAATTCCAGGGTGAAGATCTGCAACAGCTGTCTGTCGGCTTGTCCCCTCCCATCACACACACATACACACGCACACACACACACTCTCACATACCACATGCTTTCACACACATCTACGCCTCGCTCGTGCCTGACTGCTGTGCTATTCTCTGTTTGGGCATTGATGGATGTACGAGTGGGTTTGTTTAGACACACACATATACACACACACATATATACACACACACACATGGGATACAGCAGCTGATCTGGGCTCCGTGCACAAAGTCCAACCAACACGATTAGAGTTTAAGAGCCAATCCATGTGTTGCTCAACAAAACTTTCCCAAAAACTCCCCAGGCAGGATTTAAAAATGTGTTTTCCAGATGTTTCCACGTGTTTGATGTATGAATATGACCTCTATTTTTAAATCCACATGCTCTAATATGACTAATACATTCTCATGTTTCCATGTAGGTAAAAGGTGACATGATCTGGGTGTAATCTGAGGAGAAAGGTGTCTACTTTGCAACAATTCAGGAATATGACAAAGGATTAACTCTGCATTAAGAAAATGGGTCACGGATTAATTTCATTTTTCATAAATGTGGATCATGAGTGGAATATTTTGAGGAAACTGCTTGTTTTAGTCTGTTACAGTATGAAATTTTAGCTAGGTAATCTTTCATGTCAGAGCTAAGGGGAGGTCACGTGTTTGGCAGAGCATGTTTCAACATGTCTGGTTGTTTCACCCTTTTAGATTCACACACACACAGAACACACACAACAGAGTCGGTGGAGTGTGTGATTTACCTGACGTGTCCCACAAACTGAGCTCGATCCTCTGTGTGTCGATTTCGAAACTGGCAGTGTAGTTTTCAAAGACGGTGGGGACGTAGCTCTGCAGGGAACAGAAGAAAAGCTCGTCAAAACGACTTCGTCTGCACTGAAAATGGGCAAAAGTGGTTCTCAAACTTTTTGAGAGCGAAATAAGTACCATGTAAAGTCATTAATTTTACAAAGAATTATGTAAAAATCTCATTCATCTATGTATGCCACACTGAAAACATCATTTTACATACTAGAGTGCAAAAAATTAATAACGAAAATGCATAGATAATAATTAAACTTAAAAAATAATATCTTAACGAAACCCATTTTATTTGCAGAATTTTCTTCGATTTCACTTGCTCCAGAAATTTCCCAAATCATCTTTTCTACCACCAGGGGGCGCTTTAAGTACCATCTGTGGTCCATGCACCGCAGTTTGAGAACCATTAATATCCAAAATAGTCACAAATCATCATCAGTGCACAAAGTGATATCATCAAACTTCTTAGATTATCTTAAATAGGCCAAAACCCAAAAATGACAATCATAAAAAACATAAAAGCACAAATCAGAAGCAAATATTTGGTATTTTTAATTTAATAATTGACTAAAATGATTAATTGGTTGCAGAAATTGCTGCTATGATTATTAGCGTTACCACAATAAAAATAATGCCTTGAATACAGACAATATATGATTGATCCATCCTTCATCATGCACATAATCATAATGATATCCGCTCTGATCGATCTCATGATGATGAGGATGAGGATGAGGATGAAGAGGGTTTTGCGGGTCTCACCTCAGGGAAGCAGTCCTTGGCGAACACGTGAAGCAGCGCAGTTTTCCCGCACTGGCTGTCTCCCACCACCACGATCTTACACTTCACGCTGGGAGTGGGATCCATGCCGGCGTCCACGGAGACTTTCTGGCAGGAGCGTCTGTCCTTCATTGATCCCAGAGTGGATCAGGAAAAGCGGGTCCAGATCAGCCGGAGGAGCGTCGAGATGATCGGTGACAGATGTCGGTAGGTACCTCCCAGTCTCCCCCGGTGCTTCCGCCTGTTCTGAGCCGGTAAAGGCCATTTGGCTGTATTTATCTGATGGCAGGAGCCAATAGCAGCCGCTCTCCTCCTCCTCCTCCCTCCTCCTCCTCTTCCTCCTCCTCCTGCGAGCCTCCACACACCCTGAATAAGAGTAGCCAGGATCCACCAGGAGGGCGCCCCCTTTGGACCCGCACCTCCCTGCACCATCACCCATTTCATTTCTTAATAATAATAATAATAATAATAATAACAATAATAATAATATATTTTATTATATAAACCGTTATTGATAAATATATATTAATATAAATTAATACAAACTTTGTGTCAATGGATATAGAGATTTGTATGTTTTTTTATTTGTGATGTATAGTTTACTAAAACTTACAAAATTTAGCAATAATATTTTAGCTTTCCATTGTTATATAATTTTAAAAGGTTTTTTTTTTTTTTTTTTTTTTTTTTTTTTTTTTTTNATTTCCCAAAGCATACTACTGGAACAGTGAATTAAAAATGTTTTTCCTACCTTCCAGACTGCTATTGATTTCAGTTCATTCTGCTATTAAAATCAACTTGTTGATACTTGAAACATTCTTGGGATAGGTAATCCATCATCACAAACAAGGCATGTATTCAGGTTTTTTTTTTTCAAAATTACATAATTTTAGTATTTAAGTGCAATAAAAAGTGCAGAGTGAATGTATTCCACCAGAGAATATAGTCCCAAAAGAAGACCTGCGTTTATCAAAAAATTTAAATGACCATGGCTTTATAAGGTTGCGTAACTATTATCAGGTGAAACATCAATTTTTGATTTTGAAAGATTAAGAGATTTTGCAAAATATCAGGGAAGTTGAAATATGGTTTTATCCTTTGAAATGATTGTCAGTAACATAACATGTACAAAAATTGAATATATTAGGCTCAAATGTGCAAAATGGCCGGTATGGTCCTTTAAGGATTGTTACTTTCTTAACACTTTGCTATATATCTCCACAGGTAGCAGCTGAACCCTTTGTTTCTGTCATAAACTGCAAAAAAAAAAAAAAAAAAAAAAAAAAAAANTTAACATTCCTTTGTTCTATAAAGGTAAACTGGGAATACTTCCACCTGGGGATGGTCAGTTGCTTGGATATTACTCATCTAACCTTAAGGAACTAAAATTAATAATTAAAGTCAGTGGAAAGGAATTTATTTCAGTAAGTCATTTTAGTCTAAAAAAAACAAAAAAAAAATCACAGATTACCAAAGCAGTGAGTCAGACTCATCTGTGATGCTGCTGATGGAGATAAAATAGTGAAATGTTTCCATTTTTACAAATAAACAGAAACCCAAAAAGTGATCCAATATTTCACAATCCGCACATCTTTTCATATTTCCTTTTGTCCTCTGAAGACATTCAAAGAGACACATGAATTCTTTCAAAATAAAAAGACAAAAAAAAAAAAGGGGAAAAATGAAAAGAAAATTTCCCTGTGGAATCAATAACAGACATTTACATTTTTGTACATTGTGAGCAGCAACCCTTCTGGTCTCTTGGCCTCTCCTCATCACCTCCAGGCTGAACAGCATCACCGCTAATATCATAAAAATGGGGAAACAGCAGTGTNCCCCTCTGTGACGAGGATTGGACTCTGAGTTGCTGGCAGGGTTTTACAGTGAGACATCAGCTCCACCCTGCAGGCTGTGGGGCTGGGTGTCCCGTCTGTTGTGTGGGAGCTTTGCCTCCAGGACCCCACGTTGCCAGCGGGGGGGGGGGCTATACATTATAGCACACCTTGGCTGCCATCTCCATACATTTGACCTCATTCATATTTTGGCTGATACAAAAGCTTGCATATTGATTTTTTGCCAGCCTGAGCTGCAAAATGCTATTTTTTTGTGAGAATTTATTGCTGACTGAGTTTTTTTTTTTTTTTTTTTTTTTTACATATATGCCCACTGGCTACATGTAATCCCACCTCCTTCTTCTGCTCTTTATAATTATCATATTACAATAAACCTGCTGTAATGAGATGAGCCCGAAGCTTTGACCTTCTCATTTGGTTGCAGACAAAATGAAAAGGTACAGACTTACAAAAAACATCTTAACTAGAAAGATATCAGTCTATAATGTTCTGTGCATGAAGTAATATAATTATATGATGTGCCTGAAACTTCCCAGCATTCCTTTCGGAAAGCTGAACTTGGGTTCTATTAAAGCTCAGTTGTTGAATATTCACATCTAATTAAACCTGTTTTATTTGTGAATAATTTGACATAATGGAAGATTTCTATAGCTTTCTGTCATTTTGATTCTCTGCAGAAATCTCCAATCATTTGGCTTACCAGGGGATGCTTCAAGTACCATCTGTGGCACACGTGCCACAGTTTGAGAACCACTGATTCAATCTGACGACGGTATGTTTTTCTGTTAGATTCTTCATATTTAATAGCTCTACGAATGTAAATCATAAAAGCAGTATTTCCAGCCTCAAATCAGAGCTTCTAAGTGAAAGATTCTCTATTTCTGGAAGTTGAGCTCATAAAAACGTTAAAAATGCAGCCAATCAAAGCTTATATGACTTTTATGATGTTTCATACTGTATCTGTACAAACAGGAATCAGAATGTATTATTTCAATTAAAAAACAAGCTCTAATCAATGCTTTTTTACACCTCAATACTAAAGTGAGCTGTTAACATTAGTATGCACTCAGCCACACATATTTTTTTATGGTTATAAATGATTTAAATGACTCATCCTGCAAATATGCTGCAACAGCAAGAATATTGTTTCCAGTGTTTTGTACAGCAAAATCCATCAGAACCAGCACAGTTCATGTCTGGGTCGCATAGCGGTGCGGTATAATTCTTATTTTTGTGAAAGATTCTTGGAGTACCAGAGAGAGGGCTTTGCCATGTTAGTGCAGCTTCCAAGAACATTTGGAAATTACAGGAATAATTATGAAACTTATTATTTTGACTCTGAGCAGGTTGCAAAGTGGTCAAGAGTGAGTAGAAATTATAGAATTTGGGGTTTTTTTGATGGTGGAGGTGATCAGTGTAGGTCACTGGGTCTGAGATCCACCCCCCATGGCTCCACATACCCTGCAGTTATCCCTGTCATCATGCATTCAGTCAGGGGAGCAATGACATTTACACACACACACACATGCGTATATAGTACATGTTTGAAAGGGATTTCCTCAACGTAGGTGGAAAATTAAAGGCAGAAGTAAGGATTCAGGGAGAAAATATGATCTTTTTAAGTTATTGTATGGTGACATGGATGCAAAAAAAAAAAGAAAAAAAAAGGGAAAAACATCATTTTGTATATTGATAATTTGTCAAACATGAACAGAATTACCTGGTTCTATGTTGAAAATTGTGGTATCCCTTTAATTTCCTTTGCCAGAACTTATGAGTAACACATCCAGGGTCAGTACAGGATTTCAGCTTTTCCTGGGAAATAACATTTTTAGCAAATATTGCTGCCAAAATGGATCATCACGCACAATTTTAAACCAATGAGACAATCTCAAACAACCTGTAATATCTGTCGAAGAAACAAAACGGCTCAAAAGTCCTTCCTGTTCATCCTGTCCTGAGGTTTGAAGTGCAACCCCCTACTAAAGAAGATAAGCTCTATTTCCTCCGCCACACACTGACATTTTCCTTTAATGAATTATTAACTTCATATACTTCATTTAATGTAATGTAGGACGAAGGCAGAACGTACACACACACACACACACAGGAGAGAGGCTGTGACACATTAGAGCCTACAGTAAGTCTCCCATCGGTGTTCAGCTTGGATACACGCTGATGTAATGAGGCACAGTGTGTGTGTATGTGTGTGATTGATGGATGGAATATTTCAGGGATGACTGGAATCTCCAGGGAAGTTTGTGCATTTTTTGGGGTTAATGGCGCGTGAAATTATGTCTTCATTAGCATCTCTTCAAGATGAAGCCCAAGATGAGACCATAATCGTATATGTCAGCCGCACGACGAGAACACAGAAACATACGTGTGTGTCTAATTGTTAAATGATGATTAATTTCTAGGACGACAGCGGTTTTGCTGGATCTGGCGGCCTCGTAGTCTGGGATCCAAACCAGAACCTGCTGCCGTTCCGACTGATCCGAGGAAATCTGTGGCTGCCGTGCACGGATGTGGGTTTTTACGACTGCGCGGACCCACCGCAGCCACGCTGATGAGTCAAATCCCGTCACGAGGAAATCCAGATCTGAGCCGAGTGTGTGTTGCGTGTGATGTGTGTGACGTGCGAGGTGAAGATGAGGGTGACAGCCGGCAAAAGGCCTAAGGTGTCATCCAGTAATGTCATATGAGAAGCTCCGTATGGGGATAAAGAGGATCTAACTCGTGCTGCCTTCAATGTCAGTCGAATAAAAGGCTTTGAAATGTTAATTTGCATTGATGTCAATGCAGACATCAGAAGGTTGCGGGTTCTAACACGAGGCTTTCAGGTGATGCAATAATTAGCGTGCTGCTTTATTTGAGGCTCTCAGCTACAGATGTCAGAGAACAGCTGATTTTATTGCTAAATATATGATTTCTCACTCAACAATGTGGTGTTTCCGAGTGGGAAGTGAACGTCTCACCAGACAACCAGAACGACTTCTTTATTAACATTATTGATTCAGCTAGATGTGTTAATAAATGTTAAAAGTAGATCAGTGGTGGAAAAAGTACCCAAATCCTTTAGCAGTAAAATTTATTCGACGCTACTATTACTAAAGTAAAAAGTACTCATTGTGAGGAATGGTTAAAAAAAAATCCATATTGGAGATATGAGCCTTTCAAAACCCATATCTCTAATTTGAGAGATGTTGGAATGAAATAATGAACACACATGAATGAAATAATAAAAATACCTCAAATTAAACATTAAAATTTGTGGAAATTCAAAGTTTTTCACCTTGTTAAATGAAAAACTTTGTTATTTCCAGTTTTGGAGATAGGTTTTCTGTCTTCAAGCCAAAACGAGACTGAGATACAAGCTTTTTACCTCAGCAACATCTTATGCGCTTATTTCGTGTTGCATTCAAAGACTCTGTAAAGGCACTTACAGATAAATGTAATGGAGTATAAATGTACTTCTGAGCAGATGTACAATGGAAATACTCAAGTAAATGTCTCAAAACTGTAAGTGAAGTAGCAGCATAAATGGATGTGGTGTTATAATAAATACACCTGCATCCACGCTTCAATAACCCTCTCACATCTCACATTCTGGCTAAATATAGTACAACCAGGCCATTTTTCTGCCCTAAATATGAGCTCAGATAATTCTGCTTCAGACCCCAAGACAGGGCAGAAATGGCTGCTGGGAGGATGTAAAGCCTCTGCAGGCTCTTTGGTCTTTACCTGAGGAAATGATGGCTACCCTGGCGAAAACACAGAAAAAGAAGCCGTCTTTTACAAGAGTCAGATAAGAGGAAGACGCAGCCTTCCTCGCCTTTCTAACAGTNCTGTCTGTCAGGCATTCTTTGGAGCTCTTCCACATTGAGCCTACACCCCCCCCACTGGCACCGCAGCCTGGAAATCAGCAAGGATGGAGGAGCATTCATCTGCAGGAATATGCAGTTCTGCATGCAGATATGAATCTTTTTGTCTGGGTATTGTCTGCGAATCTGCTGTATGCATGCATGCTTTGCCTCTGTGTGTGCACAATTTTGCACAAGAACATTCCTACAAGCTTCACGCCAACATTTTTTCTGATCTGCTGAGGTGGCAGTATGCGTGAGTTATTAATTTATTTCCAGGCTTCAAACAATGATTACATAACAAAATAAGGTATGGGGGGTATCAGCCTGAGCAAACAAAGAGGAATTCCTCATAAAACACGTGTGACACACTTGCAAATGCAGCACAGGGGCTCCGGGTGGGGCTCAGAGGGGGGAGGGCTGTTACTCGTCTCTCGTTTTCAGTCTGTCTCCACTTATAAAAGTCCCATAAAACCAATAATGCTGTGCAGATGGAGACATTTTCCCCGTGAGCTGACAATATACTGTAGAAGGCGCAGTATGCTGAGAATGCCTTTGATCAGGGCTTTACGAAGCAGACGGCAGCTTTGATGATTCTGCTGACATTTCCAGGAGACTTTAAAGTCTTGAGTTGGGATAATCAAATCCGTGTGCTTTCTCTTTTTTTTTTTTTCCCCAGAGTAGGCAGCATGGAAGCATCCAGCCATTTAGGATTTTTTTAGGATTTGGAGAGGAAGATGCTGCACTTTGTCTAAATCGCATTCATCATCTCCAAGCGTCTGACTCCTGCATGCAAATGTGCACACACACATATGACACACCTGCCTGTGCAACCCCCCTCCTCCACACCCACACTGGCATCCCCTGCTGGCTCGGCAGGCCAGGGAAGATGCCATGAATTAAAATCCAGCTCTCAACCTTTCACACACACGTCATCGCCTCGCTCTGCTCCATCTGTCCACTCCGCCATCATCCAGCCAAACCTCAGGCATTCCCAATTCCTGGAAAACACCAAGAAATGTAGCTCTCCGTCTAACACAAGCAGTCATGATATTTCAGGCCAGGCCTCAAACACTCATTCTCTGAAACCTGACAAAGATGGCTTCCTTAGCATGCTCGCTAGCTTTAATATTCAAGCTAAAAAAATCAGAGTTTCAGCCCCACATGTGGCGTCCATGTGCTCAGAGTGCTGCGGCCTATGGTGCTGAGGTTTAACAGGGAATCACGTTTCTTCCTCACACCCCACCGACTGCCTGCTTTCTGAAATGGTGTAGGATCGACTGATAATTACAGACATTTCCTGGATGGTTTATGATGGAGGCTGTGCAGATGGGGTATTTTGATGGAAAGAAAGAGGGAAGATGGGGGAGATGACGTGCAATTTATAGCAGTTTCCATGAGTGTAAGTCATGGAAACGTGCTGCCAGTGTGATGTAAAGACACAGAAAGCCTGAGCAAACCAAACACAACCCATATACTGCAGCTAATCAGATCAACAGTTTCACCTGTGTGTTTTCTCATTATTATGAGATACTAAGTCATAATTATGAGATAGTATCTCATAATTATGACTTAGTATCTCTTAATTATGAGATGTAAAGTCATAAATATGAGATACTAAGTCATAATTTTGACTTAGTATCTCATGTCTTAACTGAGATGCTAAGTCATAATTATGAGAAACTATCTCATAATTATGACTTAGCATCTCATAATAAGAAGAAAACAGAACTTTACAATGGGGGAAAAAAGTTGATTTTTTTTTTTTTTCAAATGGCGGAAACGGGCTTCCATAATATCCACTTCTACATGTGTAAATGAGAAGAAAAAACACACATCTTTACAATTCTAACTCCCAAAAAATGACCTGTTTTGAAGCAGCCAGTCTGATTTATGCGTGCAAATGAGCAATAACCCAACAAACAGACTTTGACTGCAAACATCGATGGCAATTTCACCATTTTTTCTAAGTCCTGAGCGGTTTGACTCCCTCATCCGTGCACTTTATAAGCACACGACTGTCTGAAATAGAGATAACGTCTCTCAAATCCACTTTGCAGCAAAGTGAATTGAGTCACAGGAAGTGCACGTCACAGCTGGCATGAGGCATACGAACAACAAACTCATTACAAACCTGCTGACATCCAGCATCAGTCACGCATAAATGCAGTTGCGCTAAATTCGAAGGGATTTGGTCCATGTACATCATGGGTCATATGTTACGAGACCAATTAAACACCATTTATCCTTTTTTCCACACACACGCAAACACACTTACACTGTTTTCTTGGTCTGTTGCCCCCAATTTCTCTCCTCCATCACAGCTCCTGAATACACACTCAACATTTAGGCAGAGCAGCAGGGGGGGCACAACTCATATTTCCCCACCTTCCACGGTGATGATCTGTAAAGAGAATCATTAAGATGCAATTTGGCATTGCGATGCACACACCCACACACATACACACACACACACACACATTGCCTGGAGTGTGCTATCCATCAACAGGAGCCCCATTCCTCACGCTGAGGCCTGCTGCTTGTCTATTTGGCCTTTGACCTCCAAGATGTATGTGCCCAGACTTGGCCCCGTCAGCCCACACACACACACACATACACACACATACCGTCAAACAATGGGTGGCTTGGTGGTGACAGGCACCGTCCAAGCAAGGGTTTGAACCGCCGTGTCCATCCCTGCTGAAACGTCCTTCCTCCTTTCCTCCGCTGCCGTTCTTTGACCTCCATCAGGAAATTCAAACACACTTAAAATATTCAAGGACACACTTCCTAATTTCGCCATATGCATAATATGGAGAAAGAGGGAGGAGGTGATGTCATGGCGAGTTTCTCCACCATCTTTAGGAGGACATTCAGGGTATAAGACATATTAAAAAGGAGGTGATGCATTAATTCTGTTTTACAATATCTGTGACATCAACCACCACTCAAATATTGTGTGTGTGTGTNTGATGCATTAATTCTGTTTTACAATATCTGTGACATCAACCACCACTCAAATATTGTGTGTGTGTGTTCAAGAGGTGTTATCAGGGAGTACAAGGGCAGGATGGAGGTCTTGGTGTTAAGAGGAAGTGCTCCCCTGTCTGTGATGAAGTGTTCTTTGGTGGAAAATCTAATTCCTTCGTCCTCCTGGATGTTTTTATTGTATTCGAGAGCATTCCCCNCCCCCCCAAACGACGCCCAGCACTGCAGCTCAGCAACCTCTTCCACTACGTTCCTATGGTAACAAGTCAGAATGTGTGTGCCTGGGAGACGAGCGATTGTCTCCAGTATGTTTGTGTTCCTTATTTTTTACATAATGAATCAGCGATCATGCTGCGGGGCGAGCTCATTTAAAAAAAAAAACTGGATTTTACTGAGCAGCTTTAACATTCACACGCCACACATGCAGCTCGAAAAGGCGGGTGTGTGTATGTGCATGTGTGTGTGTGTGAAAGAGAGTGTATAATGGGACATCCAACTGACATCATTTTCTTGCCAATCTGCTCCCTGCTTGCCAAACACAGCCTCCATAATTGCTTCACTGAGCTGAACATTGTCTGTGAAAGAATTCTCCATTTACAGTATAATGAGGAAGGTGTCACACTGCCCCCTACTGGCCAACATGCTACATGACTCGCATCACAATAAAACCACATTTTAACAGCTTTGTCATTGATAAATTTTAACTTCTTAAATTTTGCTGGATCCCCTGGTGGCTCCATCTTTATAAAATTGATCAGATCGACATAAATTAATTTTTAAAATTTATTTAATTGATTTAATTTATTAATAAATTATTTTTTTAATTGTAAAATTCACCAAATATGTCAAGATAAAGTTTGGGGAAATGGGTATGAAATGATTCTTAAGACCTCTAGAATATTTTCATTTTGAGATACAGAATCTATGTTACATTGTTGTAGAATGTGATTTTTTTTTTTAATTTCGATTTTTTTTTTTTTTTTTTTTTTTTAATTTTCCATCCATTATCCTCCGCTCATCCGGGTCTGGGTCAAATTTTTAATTTTAATTTTAATTTTTTTTTAATTTTAAAGTATCTAAATATAAAGAGACTTCAGGGAAATCTTAAGGGGAAATAAAGAGTTTGGGGTTAATTCCGTATTAAAATTTGTTATACAAAGAAATTAAAGTTTCTCGTGTTATGGTGTGTTTATGTGCGTTTTGTGAGATGCTTAGGAGAATTATCCCTTATTACTTATTAAATACTCTTTATAAGCTCTGATGCAGGCTGAGCTGAGCAAAAGTGTCATTGTGTTGTTATTGTTTTTTGTCATAAATAAAAATAATTTACTGCATCAGACAGAAACGCTTCAAATTCTGAAGCCTAATTAACAGCATACAGAAGTTTAACCACAAAAATTAAATTAAGACAAAACATAATGGATGATAAAGTGATTAATCATCTCTGGCTGGCATCTGTCATTTTTATGAATTATGAAATTAATTAGAAGATTATCTTTTGTAATTCCAATGCGATGACGTTAATTAAGATTTATCCCTTCTACTGTGAGGACATCATGGATTAAGACCTGCTGTTTAAAAGCCTGATTATAAATCCATGCATCAATAAAAAGAGAGGACAGAAACGGAGACAGCAAAAGCAGGGGTGGGGAACAATTTAAGATTTTATTTTAAATGACTTATTTAGTAATGACAAATAAAAGTGACAAAGCCAACTGTGTGTGACGAAACACACATCCAAACTACAACAGATGCAGACATGAGGATGCTACTTCGGTGAATGCAATTTGATGGACAATTGCACCACCTGGTGTTCACTAGCAAAACTACAATCATTTAATCATACAGAGATGATTGCTTGATTGAATTTAGCTGAGAAAAGCGACAAATTTACATGTTTGTGTCTTTCATTTTACTAAACTTATCCTTCACCCTCTGACAGAACAGATGACAGGATATGGAAGGACCAACCACCTTCAGACCAGAATCCTCCACCATGTAAAGAACATCATTGAACAGGAAGTCCTCACTGGCAGATCTGGATCAGTCTCTGTCTCTCAGGCTGCTCATTTACATCAAAGTTGATCCAGTTAACTCTTAAGATGGATTGCCAATACTCAAGCAAAACCTTAAGGGGCTCCAAGGTCCTCTGGACATTGGCTTGGCATCCAATCAGCGATATCTGTGTGAGGTCGTTTTCTTCATCACACTGAATGGACACTTCCTGATCTCTTAAACACCTTTTGAACTTCCCTGATGCAAATTTCTCGATGTATCTGAATATGTTTGCATCAACCCAAATGCACTTATCCTCGAGTCCCTCTGGATGACCTGCAGAGAACTCTTTGATGTTGATTTCTGAAGATGCTGATGGGTCTTTAAAACTGGTCTGGAGGAGCTTTTTGACAGCTGCTGTGCTGCTCTGATCTGATTGATTTAGTTGGGTGATCTTGGACGCCAAACAACTCTCTCCTCTGGTCTGGTTTGCTGAAATACTGTCTGATCTGGTCTGTTTTTGTGAAATATTGTCTACTCCTGTCTCTTTTGGTGAGATTTTCTCTTCAGGGAGCCAGTCCAGCCTTGATAAGGATGATCTAATGCCTGCATTTATCTCAGCCTCCCCTAATGCTTGTCTGCTGTCCGCCTCTGCTCGCTCAGATCGATACTCTGTGCCGCTTTGTGAAGATTTTATTACATTCAAAATGATTACACCAGATTGGTGTAATCTGGGCATTTCAAGGCTGGACTCAGCTCTGGAACGGTTTTTGCTTGGATCCAAACTCTCATCCTGAAGTTTTTGCCTCCCAGGGGAGTTTGGGCTTTTTGCATTTGTGAATAGGCTTTGGTCTCCGCTTGCCTCACCTGTGGTCTGCAGAGGCTTTGATAAACTGTTTGCTCCCTCTGCTTCTCGATTAGTCATAGAATTGCTGCAGCTTAGCCAGCCGGCAAACTCCTGATGAGATATTGCCTGTGGATTAAGAGGAGTTTCTCTTCGTTTGACAGCAGCAGTTTGGGCTGAGACTGGAGATTTAAGCTGGCTGGCCCTGCTGATGAGGTCCTCTCTGGGGGCCTGGGCTGCATGGAAAGGCCTCTCAATAGTGGCTTTCCTCTCCTCCAGTTAATGCTGGAAACGTACCGACCTGGGAGCGGATCGCAGACTCTGAATCATCAATGCTTGATCGCAGCTGAACAAGGAGACCTGCAGCACCAGCAGCAAGAGGAGCAGTATCTTAAAGAACCATGTCAGAGATTTTGCATGTTGCAGATTTTGTATGCATAAGCCAATAAATACATTGTTTTTTTTGCCAAATCCCTTTCAAAATCAAATGTTCAGCTGATACCCCCATCTTAAAATTCAATGTTTTGCCTGGTAACATGTATGTCAGAATGTAAATGGGATGGCCGTTTTTAATTTCTCAGTAAAAGCCGTCTTCTCCTGGGACTATATTCCCTGGTGGAGACATACATTTNTAATTTCTCAGTAAAAGCCGTCTTCTCCTGGGACTATATTCCCTGGTGGAGACATACATTTTCTTCCATGTGCTGATTACTCATCTCAAGTACATTTCAAGTCTCTACAGGTTAATTTTTTATAGTGTGCTAGAATGAACTGAAACTAATGGCAGACTGGAAGGTAGGAAAAACAATTCTAATATTTGCTCCAGTAGTATGTTGTAGAAATGGTAAAGCATGTGGGCTCAAACATGCAAAACCACTAATATGGTCCTTTAATGTTCATTATATGGTTAAAATCACATTGTTCTGGTCTAGAACTGAACTATAGGTTTCAGATTTTGAGTAAAGATGATTTTGGGATATATATTGGAAAAGATACCAATAAAAATATGAGGGGAAAAAAGGCTTCACTTACATGTTGGGTGAAAGGGAACACAGTGAGAAGGTAGTCTTCAGGAAACTCTTCGTCTGTCAGGATCTGCTGCTGCTTTTGGACAACCTGCTCTGCATCTGCCAAGAGTTTGTACTGTTCTGGAACATTCTCTCCTCTGTCAAAGTATCTGATGGTGCTTCATGAATTTCATGAATTCTTATTTTCAATAATGCAGTCATGATGCAACACGAATCTGCTATTTCTAACTATAGATCATCATGCAGGGAGCCAAACTCTATTCAGAAATGTACCACTTTACATTTATGAATTTGACCAGCCTCAATATACTGTACTATACTATAAAAGTCCTGCATTCTTTATTTGCAGTATATGAGGAATGGCCCCTGTGTGAACAGTCTTGTATCTTGGAATAAAAAATTCTGACATGAATTATTAAAAATACTCAGAATTTGAGTTTCAAAGTCTTATACACAAATCAAAGGATAGGAGATTGGAGATACAAGGTTTCTGGGGATTTTAATGCTTTCAGGTCAGGTGAAGGATTCTCTAATCTGTTTCTCTTGAGATAATATCTAAAATGCTTTAAGCTATTGAGTTAAAACAACTGTAAGATACAAGTTTTATACCTGATAGCAATATTTAAATTAATTTTCAAAAACAGGTTAATTCCATTTTTCCAGTCATTTTTTTTGTGTGCATTCTTTTAAGTTAATTTTTTAAAAATGTAATCATTTTGATTACAATAAGAAAATTAAATAAACATGATTTTTACAATTTTATAAAGATTTTTTTTTTTTTTTNGATTTTTTTTTTTTTTTGGCAAATAAACTCATTTCATGTTAACTGCTTAATCTGCAAAGTCACTAGTAACTACAGTAATCAGATAAATATACTTAAGTAAATATATGAAAACTGAGTTAAGTCAACCGGATTCAAGTTTTTAATTCTGAAACGTTTCATCATCCATCCAAATGGCTTCAGAGAGTCAGAAATAAATAAATCAAGAATAACTGCAGCAAAACAAATCTTCAATATATATTTTTATGTATTTACCCGCCTGGATGACTGAGAATCTTCATCTAAACAGTACTTAATGTGGAAAAGCAATAGAAGCACAGAAATAGATACCCAAATGAAGTAAAAGTACTCCAAACCTGTACTTTGGTGCAGCACTTTCCACAAAATAACAAATAAGAATACCTCATGGTAAGCCTTTATCTACTTTGCATAATTTACTGATAAGGCAACTTCACAATGGGCAAAATGCATTTTTAAATATTTATCTGAACTGAATCGATTTACCTTCAGCTTTGTCAAACGTGACAAACGCCACTCCACGCAGCGCGGTGGGATATTTGACCATCTCCACATCTCCTCCATGACTCCTCCTGCAGCTCTGGAAATGAATGATCAGCTTGTCAATCATCCTGCTGGTGGGGAGCACGTCAGGAACTCCAGAGACCACCACGGTCCTGCTCCCCTCTGAGTCAAGCTCCATAACCGGACAAAACGTGGACCGTAAACACAACACGCCGTTGCTACGCTCCGCTTTAGTTTCATTTTCCCCCCTGCAGTAACACGCATGTTCCAGCAGGGGTCACTCCCGCACTACATTTAAGACTGGAAATATTTATGCGTCTATAAATTAAACTACTAATCTGCAAAACCCAAAAAGCTGAGATATACAGAGAAAACTTGAAAGCAACCTTTTCTAAGCACTTTCCCCACTTTCTGCAAAGGAATATTTTGCCCCAAGGACACATTTAATTTTTTTAACCATATGGCTGAAGTTGCTGACTCCCAATTGCAAAAATGTATTTCAATGCATGTGGTGCAAACATTTATTGGATTCAAACAAAAAGAAGCAATGCCAGAACAGAACACTTCTCATGATTCCATACAAAGAAAACCAAGTGAAGGCAGGTCCATGACAAACTTGATTGCATTTTTCTTTTGCATATAAACATTTTAATTAAATATAAAAGAAAGTGGCCTGATCGAGTGCAACAAACAAGTATGAAGGGGGAAAAAAGAAAATGCAGGCCCTGTCCAACTGCAATCAAATCTCACCTTCTTCATCACTTCAGTGCAAATGCAACATAACGTGACCTTAAATAATTCAGGTAGTATGTCTATTATTCAGTGTATATTGTATGGACTCACATGTTACACGTAGGCATTGCTGGGATCACAAACCCGTCCTCATGCTTCTAACATGAAGTAATACGTAGGATAATACGTATGTTTCTCAGCTTGTTGCATCGGCCGTGTTGATGTCAAAAACACATCTGCGTGATGAACTGACTAGAATCCGGCTGAAAGAATAATCGAAATGGCCGAAATGAAATATACTTTGATATGGCCGCTCTGATTTGAACTTTTTAATATCGTATTGAGCCCTAATTTTTAAACGTCTCGTTTTAAGAGGTGAAACAAACACATTCTTCAACCAAAGCAAGTGGATTATGTGTGAAGAACCCTCACTACATCTGCTAGTAAGACAGCCACAGAGAAGAAAACACAATTTGGCTTTTATTCTTTAACAATGAACTAGTTTTTTTTTTGTTTTTTTGTTTTTTTTAAAAGACGAGAACGGGCCTCTGGCGAATGGATGAAGTGGCTGGTGGAACCAACGTGAGCAATCGTAGCAGCNCGAGAACGGGCCTCTGGCGAATGGATGAAGTGGCTGGTGGAACCAACGTGAGCAATCGTAGCAGCCACGGACATTTTACAAACAGAATGAAACAAAACAGGAGGGTGGTGCTCAGTTGATAGCCTCAACAGACCTGTAGGCTAAAAAAAAAAAAAAAAAAAAAATTTAAATAAAATAAAATTAAACATTCACTCTTCAAACAGTTGTTACGATTTTATATTTGGACAGAGTCTGGGACTTGGAGTCTGAGACGGTCCAGACTGAGGCAGCAGAGGCAGGTGGTTGGATGTGCATTCAATTGGGTTTTGGTGCCGCGGAGACGCACCAACAACGTAGCAGCTACAGGGTGGTCTTTTCAGAGACACAACTCCTCTTTTTGTCTGTTACGAGTTTGGAGTTTGAGTGTTTCGGGGAGCTGCTGTGGCGCAGCGGGGAGCTCTGGGTGGTGTGTCTGGAGAGGAACGTGGCCCGGGTGGTGTAAGATGAGGCCAAGTCTTTGTTGTGCAGCCCCACACTCAAAGCCTCTCTGGTCGCACTGTGCAACCACGGCCGACAGTCCAACAGCCGCTGGATCATTTCGTCTCCTTTGCAGAATTGCGCCAAGAGATGGTGGGCTTCTGTGCAGCCGATCCCCTCCGGAGGATCAGTCACTTCCAGGATCTGACCGCTTACTGCAGACAGACAGACACATACACACAGAGGCAGTGTGAGCGCAGAGCTGGTGAGAGAACGACTGTCAGGGATGAAGAGAAAATCACATCTGTGCCGTCAGGGAGGCTTCCATAAATTACCGCTGTCAGCGTTAAGGCAGCAGGACGGCGAGAGCAGCCAAACCTGTCGCCATGCGCTCCGGCTAAATGATTAGAAAAAAATAATACTCCGTGTGGGCGATTTTCTAACTCTGGCTTGAACTATAACAAAGGCCTCAGTGGGTTGAGTTTTTCCAAACACGTGACCATCGGGTTTTCTTTTTACCCTGACATTTTAGACCTGACACTTAACGCAAAACACAATGGGCCACATATGACCCAGCTCCTTGTTGATCGCACTAGTGGGACGGTTGACAGGAGCGCCTGAATAATGTAAAAAAAAAAAAAAAAAAAATCTTGCCGAGTGCAAAATACGGCACAATATTTGAAATAATCAGCACATTTCTAATACCGTGGGGACTGCAGGTTCCACTGCCAGGTGTGAATTTTGCCCCGTCTGTAATTTATTCTGCTTGCATTCACAAACACCCTCGTTTCCATGGCGATGGTGCACAGCAAGCACATTTTGACACAATAAAAACGTGATGTAATTTTGGCAGCACTGCTAAATACTGTAGATGCGACGGCAACTGGGTTTACAATGAATCTTAATACACACATTTCTTTTCTAATTAATATCTGTTTATGAAAAAAAAATAGAGCCTAATGTTTAGTTCATCTCATAACGTGTCGGAGATGAAAATTTCGTCTGCGCGGTTTATTAACCGCTCGCCTCAAGTCCTTTGCATTGATATGCAGATGTGTCGAATATGGAATATACCACATTTACATTCGGTCCTCATTTCATTAAAGCGAGATTCCAGAGAGACGCCAGCTTCCCTCTGGATCTCCTATTACCTGCTTCACCTACACTGAGATCTGAAGTCACGGCTTTCCTGTTGGACTTCCTCCCATGGCTGCCGCACCAAACCCCCAGCGGACCCTAAGGAGAAAGACGGAGACGTTGGAGGCTGATTACTGGTGGAAGGGAGNCCCCCAGCGGACCCTAAGGAGAAAGACGGAGACGTTGGAGGCTGATTACTGGTGGAAGGGAGGGAGGGACGGTAACGTGCGGTGATGTTTTACATCTGACCTGGTGTTTGGCCACCACGTGGGCGGTGTGGATGAGCGGAGGTCTGATGGAGGGTTTGTACTGCANCCTGGTGTTTGGCCACCACGTGGGCGGTGTGGATGAGCGGAGGTCTGATGGAGGGTTTGTACTGCAGAGGATGGCCCAGTAGAGAGTAGTGCGCTTCACCTGCGGCGTGCGTCAGAGCCAAAAACACACAATAGAGCAAAAGCGTAAGGCTCAGTTTCGGAGGCAGCCCAAATTGGCATCCGCTCTGAATTTGTTAACGGGGGTCTGCTCCTGACCTTGTCCACTGTGGCAGAAGGCTGTAGGGAACTGTGGGTGGTGGTGGTGTGGATGGTGGGCCATGACAGTGATGGGTGAGACGCCCAAAGGGAGGCCCTTGACGCTGGGCTGCTGGCCTGGTGAAGGGGAGGGAAGCGGGGACGAGGGGAGGCTGCGCTACACACACAACACCCCGACGAGGGGGGTGACACAGGGAAANGTTTCTTTTAATGCAGCATTTCAGCCACATTAGTCCCCCTAATGTACCATTCCAGCCCAACGCCCAGTACCATTTTCTCCTCATTTCCAGGTTGCAGCAGCTTCATTTGCACCGTTTGCTACAACATTGCACCCGCCCGCAGAGCTGGCGAGGTGAAGCTGGAGGGGACAATATGCGCGACAGGTAAGCTGTCAGATCCAGACAACAAAGCTAAATCGACTTTAAATTACTTTCGCGCGACCGTCTTTAACTTTCTGTCGTGCCTCATCTCCTGTGACAAAGCGTCTGTGAGGTATTAATTAGTTTTGGAATTAAGCGGATGAAATTCTTTCAAAGGCATTAGATGAGTTAAAAAAAAAAAAAAAAAAAACACGCTTTGAAAGGTTGCGATTACAAGCTTTATCATTTCATTTTTGAAACATGATATCGTGTTGCTAATTGGTGCTGTGTTTGTACCTGGGAGTTGTCTGGAGGCGCTGGGTGCTCAGCAGGTCTGCGGCTGCGTTGGTGATCCGGGTATTTGTGGTTTGGTTGCTTGCGCTGGCAGGGGGAGGGGGCCCGGAGCTGCTGGCAGGGAGGCGCCGTCATCTGCAGCATCACCATCCCGCCGCCGGGGGCTGGGGGCAGCAACCCTGTGGCCCGCAAGGAGAAACTCAGCATGAAGCGAAGGCGCGGGAAGACAAAACAAGCTGGAAGTGTCTGAGTGTGAGAGCCGGAGCTCTGTTGCCATGGTGAGGCACTTTCGTTCTCTCCAGCAGAGGACCATCAGACGCTACAGCCAGTAATTATGTTTGAGCAGCGCCTCGTAAAAATAGGTAATGTGTTATCATAGGATCCTAATTATTCCTCTTTACATTCTACAGGGGGTTTTCACATTATGCAGATATGAGATATACATAACCAGATATGTATTTTTATTATGTATATTTTCTAATATGAGTTATTCTTCATTTGTGTTTCTTGTTATTGACATATTCATGATTCCAGCATGCTATTCCTGTCATTAATGCCTGAGAAATCAGGTCTTAAAGGACCATACCAGTGGTTTTGTACGTTTGAACCCAATAAATACTACCTGCATTCATGTTACGTTATTGCCCACCATTTTCCAAAACCAATGCAGTCTGGAAGGTAGGAAAAACAATCCTTAAAGGACCATACCATCCATTTTGCATGTTTGGATTCATGTTTGCATTCAATTTTCATAAACATAAGGTTACTGACAATCATTTCCCAAAGCATACTACTGGAACAATGAATTAAAAATGTTTTTCCTACCTTCCAGACCGCCATTGGTTTCATTTACTATTATTTATTAAAATCAACTTGTTGATACTTGAAATGTTCTTGGGATAGGTAATCAATCATCGCCAACAAGATGTGTATTCAGGTTTTTTTCGAAGTTTCATAATTTTAGCGTTTAAGTGCAATAAAAAGCACGGAGTGAATGTATGCCTCCACCGGGGAATATAGTCCCAAAAAAAGACTTGCGTTTATCGAAAAATTTAAATGACTGTGACTTCATAAGGCTGTGTAACTACTAGCAGGAGAAACATGGATTTTTAAGGTGGGTGTATCGCTTGAATATTTGATTTTGAAAGATTAAGAGATTTAGCAAAATATCAGGAAAGCTGAAATACGGTTTTATCCTTTGGGAAATGATTGTCAGTAATGTAACGTATGAAAATTGACTATATTAGGTTCAAACATGCAAAATGGATGGTATGGTCCTTTAAATTTACCACTCCACTAACATATTTTAATGTAATATGTATGCAGATTGTACTTATTGGGCAACCATGTAAAATCACTGGTATGATCCTTTAAGTGCCTTGCTGAAGGTCACATGACTATTTTCTTGCTAAATCCTCCAAGTTGATCCAGGAGATCAAATTATCTAATTAGTTTCTTGGTGCATAAATAATGGATGCGACTAACATATGACCGTCTTAACGTGTTTAAAAATATAATCTACTCTAATCTAATTAAGAGCTGTTGACATAAAGCTCGCATTAGGCGTCTGAGTGGAAATTACATTGCAAACTTAACATAAGTTGTTGATTTATGACTTATCACCGGGTGGCCAATAACACTTGCAAGGATAATGCGTATTTGGACTTCATCTGCTGATTATTTCTGGCCCGGCTTAGCCAATGAAAAGAATTTACCGGTGACGCTGCAGGTAAGGGCCTCGCTAGACCTTCACCCGACCTCATTACTGACGAGCTGAAAATGATGGCTCCCTCCATTGCTCGCTCATAATAATCAGACATGAGTAATAAAGGTCATTAGTGAGGGGGGAGNGGCTCCCTCCATTGCTCGCTCATAATAATCAGACATGAGTAATAAAGGTCATTAGTGAGGGGGGAGGGGGGGGGCCCTCCTGGGATCTGGACAGAGTCTGCAGAGCACGGTGACACAACGGAACAAGCTGGTTTTAGTGTGATTTTTTTCCTGGGGTTTATGTAGGACTTCATTTTTATTTTGCTCTACATCTGTGGACTATATTTATCCATCTATGCTTTATGTGACAAGTGTGTGTGATGGGAAGCTGATGTCAGGAGCTGAAAAAGTGAATATTCTTTTCTTCTCATGCTGGCAACGCTTGGCTACGTCTCGCTACAGTAATCCCGTGAAGGGGTTCGTGGAGTTCGCCGGGTCCGGTTTGGGTTTCAGCAGGTATCAGAGGCGAGCGTACCTGTGCACTGCTGGCCTGGATGCTGCTGAGGGATGCAGGGAGACGAGGTCTGGGTGAACTGAAGCTGCTCCATCACCGGGGCCGGCAGGAAACTCACCGATGAGCTGTCAACGAACACACGCAGAGCAAACCAGTCAGAGGATTTAGGCAACATAAAAAAAACCAAAAAAAACACTGAAAATGCAAAAAAAGTTCATAACCACGGCAACTTAAGATTTCAACGCTGCAGATTTGACTGGAGTCCATCTGTGGCGTGCTGCAGCGCTCCAGCTGCTGGAAAGCAGGTTGCAGGTGGACGCTCGGCCCTCGTGGGAGACAACTGAGCTGCTCTGACGCAGCGGCATAAATCATTTCCACGCCGACTGCCCTACTAAAGCAGCCTCATTTTACAGCTTGGACAATGAGAAAGTGACCTCCTCTTACACGTGTGCACGCCTCGCCATTGTTTTTTTTTTTTGTGTGTGTGGGGATGAGTGCATACGTGGCTGCATTTATCTGCTGTTTGTCACAAATGCGTGTGTGCACGATGGTCCCAACGGTGCTCCACACTCCTCACCTGCATCCAGATTGATTGTGTCTGCGGCGGTAGAAAGTAATTACGCGGTNTGCTCCACACTCCTCACCTGCATCCAGATTGATTGTGTCTGCGGCGGTAGAAAGTAATTACGCGGTTTTCGTACGGCGAACTAGTTCTATCAATCAGCGATAATGAGAGCGAGTGCTCCGCCCCGCGCTATTCTGCACGAGGAGAGAAATGGGGGGAAATGGCTGAGGCTCTTTAAGAGGGTGTCAGGGTGTGTGTTCATCAGGCATACACACAGAGCTCACCACAGGCATCGTGGTAGCAACAGGATTTTCTTCCACAGTGGACAAAAATCACCTCGGCTCTGAAGATTATATATTTTTTTAAGTAATCAGGTTATAATCATAATAAATGTCACTTAATGGAGCATCCGAATCAGACTTGCTTTTCTCCCTTAAGCTGCATAACTTTGGAGCTAAAGGAAACAATCGACTGTTGCTGTGTGTGTAAAATGAGCTAGCATAGCCCCATATTAGCATGTCTTTTCCTGAATGCTAAGTCTTACCTCATGGTGGTGTGCTGGTTCGGGGGGAGGAGGCCGTAGCAGGGCTGCATGCTGGCAACAGCCACCGCTCCCTGCCCCGGCTGACAGCTCACAAACACCGGCTGCTGGTATGTTTGCTGTGGCACGGAAACCTGCTGAGGGGCGAGAATTGATTTAGAAAACGGCAAGTAAAAAGGGAAAACAAGGGGGAAAAAAATGGCCTGAATCACAAGCTGTTCGGTATTTCTTCGCTGCTGCGGCTGGTAGCAATATGTGATCGCATCCAAGATGAATTAAATTAACGCTCAAGGGTGGTTAAGATCTGCGTTTCCATATTATACATTTAAAAATCAATTCTAGAAAGTACATCGTGGTTTCTTTTTCTTGAACTTAAGGGAAAATAGCTTGCTTCCTGTCAAAGATATATCATTCTAATGAGCAATATAGTCGCCATGACAGCTAGAAACCTTCAGGAACAGCAGCATGAAGCAGTAATATTGTTATTATTCCATGCTACACTCGTCACGTCTCCTCATCAAATGCATGAATACCTGATAAGACTGCATTGGAGAGTACTGGACCATCATGCCTTGCATCTGGTTTCCCATATTGCTTTGCTGGTTGCCAGTGAGCACGAGGTTGGGAGTTGGCTGCACACCCACTACGGTCTGGTAGCCGGATGCTGGGTTTGGCATCATGGCTTGTTGCACTGAGGCAAAAATGAAAAAAAGCACGACACTGTGACCAGATGAAAAGAGCGCTGATAGCGATGCGGCCAGAAAACAGAGCCAAAGGCGGCGTTCACAAAGGCGGCGAGAAAAGGATCGTTATCTGGATTTCACAAAGTACAAGGTTTTATTGCTTTTAATGGGATATTTGCTCACAAAAAGGCGCAACAACATCGCAATTACAATGCAGCAGCACTCAAGGCGCGGTGGGGAGAACAATGGAGAGAGCAGCGGGCTGGGAAGCGGAGGAAGTGGCGGCTCGACTTGGGGAGTTGAGCTGTTAGTGTTAAGCAGGTTTGCGGCACTTGGAATAAATGAGATAGTCAATATATTTGATTTGGCCTGTGGTGGTCTGAACTCCCCCCACCCCACATCAATGAGTGATTACGTTCAGAAGATTGGATCACATTTCTACACTTCTTGTTAAAAACCCATTTCGAGCGCCCGAAGAAAATGACACGCTGAAGACGACGCAAAGTCACACAGATCCAGCCGTTTTCCAAATGGCGGTGGTTATTCCTCGCCGGAGGGAGGGGGGAGAGGGNACACAGATCCAGCCGTTTTCCAAATGGCGGTGGTTATTCCTCGCCGGAGGGAGGGGGGAGAGGGGAATCAGACCCTTAAATGTCAAGGTGACAAAAAGAGACGTTTGAAAATACCGTCCCGTGACATGCGCGCGCACAGACGGTAATCTAAGTGACAAAGGAGAGGACGTCCTTTTGTGAAGGTGTCTTTAGCGGGCGCCACCATGGGAGGGAAAAGTACAACCTGGCAATGAAAACGCGCCACGAGGAACATGCGGGGGCGACTATTTTTATCTGTGCCCCGTCTTCCACCTTCACTTACAAACCAAGCATGAAATGACCGTGATATCAAACACACCCATTTCCATTTCCCTTCCAGTGAGCAGGGGGGACGAGAGTGGAATGTGGCTTTTTCTCCGCAAACGGAGGCGGCTAATGACCTCGTGTCTTTTCGGCGAGGCTTGACTGGAACGTTTATGGAGGGTAGAGCGTTTGCTAAAATTGTCAGCGTGTGTGGATGACTGCGTGTCTTGCAGACGAGAGCGAGGGGCTGGAAAAGAGACCGGTTCACTGTGAGATTCATAGAGGCCTCTCAGACAGCGTCCCGGCCCCGAATCCCGCCACCCAACTTCACTCCACTTCCTCCTTCATAGAACATCATTTGATTATCTTACCATTTACATGCCATGTGAAAAAAAAATGGTGATAGATTAAAGGTGATTTTCATTTTTTGTTTTTTTTTCGTGCTTGATAAAGACAGAAGAGGACAGAACCTTCATGTGTTGGCTTTCTCAGTGGAAAGTCACTTTGTTGGATCATCATCCCACTTAACTTAATCTCGCAGCCATTAAAGGACCACACCACCATTTTGCATGTTTGAGCATAATATATTCAATTTTCATACACGTTATGTTACTGACAATCATTTCCCAAAGACTAACACCATATTTTAGCTTTCCTGTTATTTTGCAAAACCTCTTAATCATTCAAAATCAAATATTCAAGTGATACACCCACCTTAATAATCAATGTTTTATCTGCTAATAGTTACACAAAATTATGAAGTCACAGTCATTTAAATTTTTCCATAAACACAGGTTTTCTTTTGGGACTATATTCCCCGGTGGAGTCATACATTCACTCCACACTTTTTATTGCGCTTAAACACTAACTTCTAAAAAAAAACCTGAATACACGTCTTGTTGACGATGATGGATTACCTATCCCAAGAATGTTTCAAGTATCAACAAGTTGATTTTAATATAGCAGAATGAACTGAAACCAATGGAGGTCTGGAAGGTATGAAAAACATTTTTAATTCACCGTTCCAGTAGTATTCTTTGGGAAATGATTGTCAGTAACGTTACGTGTATGAAAATTGAATATATTAGGCTCAAACATGCAAAATGGCCGGTATGGTCCTTTAATATCTGATTCATTACCTGCACAACTCAGGCTGCAGCCTCTTCCGTATGTGTATATTCTTCATTAATGCAAAAATGGAGGGAAACACAAGGCTCTGAAGTAATTTTTCTGTTTCCCTGAGAAATAATTGCTGTCCTTTGCCTTTGTAGGGCAGCTTCATTTGTCCGCTGTCTATTCCCCGGGTCCTCAGCGGGGAAGCCGCATTTGCAGCCTACAGACGACAGAATAGTGCCGCAGCCAGTTATAGAGACGTGTGTGTGAGTGTACGTGTCACTATCGTGCCAATGTTACATCCAGCATGTGTGTGTGTGTGTGTGTGTGTGCGCGTGACAGATCGAGCAGGAGCTAACAATCTCATCTCCTGTGGTGAGGAAAAGCAGAATACAGAATAATCAAGTGGATGAGTCCCAGTGAGACATCTGAACTCGTAAAAACAAACAAGCGAAAGCAGCGAGGGAAGGAAGGGAGAGCCATTTGTCCTTTCAGCGGAGCCGGTGGACTGCGGCAGACGAGGCTCCCTTATGAAGACACACAGCTGCAACAATGAAGACAAAAAAAAAAAAAAAAAAAAAAAAAAAAAAAAAAGCACACCAAGAGCCCAAACCGCAAAGTGTGAAGTTAACGAGTCTACTGATATCGAGTGGAACGCTCGGCGTGGCGGCGGATTTCATGACAAACAAAATAACAATTTGCAGGAAACACCACAGGAAAGGTTTGATAAGATGGATCTCTTGTGTGTGTGCGTGTATGTGTGTGTACCTTGTTGCTGGGGCATGTTTTGGCTCTGAGGACAGTTATATGGCAGCGGGGTGATGAGGGCCCGATAGTGTTGCTGCTGGCTGGAGCAGTGGGGGTAGTGGGGTGGAGAGCAATAACACGCCGGCACCTGCAAGAGACGCACAACAAATATTTAAAGGTGGCGCCGCACATCAGGAACCCCGTCTGAATCCACCGCACAACATTTAAAGCCAATACCACCTTATTTTTTGTGGAAGAAGTGTCATATATTTGTTGATGTAATTCCCTTCCCAGCACTGAAGAATCGCTCGTTAGCTTTTATGAGAAACCCAGATATTAAAGTGTGCAAGTCAAAAAGCAAAGCGGCGTATTTAAGGGGCCGCCAGCCCTCCAAGAAAATATTACCGCTTGAAAATTACACTTGCCAACATTGCAAATCCGATATTTTTTTCCAATAAACTTTGCAGCCCGGCAGCAGTAACACAATCTGTGAGTCTTCCAGACCTATCAAGTTAAATGTTACACTGAGGTTATTTTTTTCCTTTACTTATCCAGCGTAGGTTTCCTGAGCATGACCACACTTTTGCAGAAACTCCAAATTGGGACCCCCACCCCCGCTACGATCAATGTTTGCATCCTTAACAGAATATCAGCGTCTGGATTGTGGACCTACTTGTTGGACGGGCTGCTGGATGAAGGTGTGCTGCTGGAGTATCGGCTGGTTTACTGTGGGCCCGGGAAAAGCAGCGGGACACGGGGTGCTGCTGGGGTAAGTGGGGGTCGGGGTAGGGGCTGGGGTCGGGAGTGGGACAGACTGCCCTCCCAGCACCCCTGGGTGTCCTCCTGATGGTCCTGCCACCACGTAGCTGGCGACCTGCTGTGGAGGCGCTCCCTGTAGCACCACGGGGGAGGGGTGGTGGTACATGGCCGGATAGTGGCGGGCGTCCGGAGCCGAGGAGCCGCTGTCGCCGGGCGGCTGCCGGGCCAGGGTCATGTGACTGAACTGGCTGTTCAGAGAGTCAGGCTGGAAAGGACACAAGGCTTCACTCAGAGCTGCAACAGCAACTTCCTGTTTGATTTTCATAATAAAGACTCCAAACAAGCAACAATGGACACCACCAGGTCCAAGACCAACACAGTTTAATCACCAAATCAATCAGGTGACGCGTAAATCAACCTTTAATGACTTTACTATCCTCCCACTAGACTAATACATTTAAACAAATGCTGAGAGCTGATATGTGACCTGGATTTAGGGAGAAGAAAGGAAGGAATCTGTGCTGAGCTACTCAGCTGGATCACCACATCACGCCAGCTTAGGTCATTTCTGACATGTTGTTGGCAGAGGAGTGTTTTTAGTCATGGATTATTCAGCACTAACATCTGGCAATGAATTAAATATTAATGGGACTTTCCACCGGCATAATTAGCCACAGAGGCATGCCTTTTACTATAACCAGGTCAAAAATGAGGTTAACCAAATGCACAATCTATATATGGGGGGTAATGGCCCCTGCTGGATTTGGATACACCTTTCCACTTAAAAGGAAATTAGCTAACGGAATAGTTAATTGAGGGAATAATATGGTCTGATGTAGGTTTATTTCACACACCGTCAACCAAGACCTTTTTGAAACACACCTGCCCCATTCTCAAACATTTTTAGATTGCCAGATTTCTGATTAAAAAAAAGCAGGATTTGTAAATGCAAACAAGATTGGGTCAGAGTGGTGCTCAGATTGTTTCTTTTTTCCTGGCGAGCTGACCTCAACCACTGGACTTTCTCACTTCGGAAGAGGTCAACATGTCAGAGGAGTTCAATGCTGTTTGCAAGCCAAGTCTGACGAGAGGCGGGAGAGGGAATAGTAATAATAAAAGGGAAGAGAAGTTCTGTACCACAGTGTACTGTTGGTTAGGACAGACGGGCAGGAACTGAGAGGGAGGAGGAGGATGAGGATAAGAGACCATCGGGTTGTGCATGGGCTCAGAAGACAGCTGGAGAGGAGGACAGATTGGCTGAGAAGAAGGACATAAAAGATGGACAGAAGGACCAGAGATGAGACTGTACAAAGGTGGTAAAATGACAAGAGGATTCTATTTTCAACATTCCCCTCCATGCATTCATGAAGTTAAGGAAAAGTTAGGAAAAAGGCTGCAGTCTTTAATGACAAAAAGTCTAACTTGTGCTAAAATGACTGACCTGGGAGTGGAGGTGAGTGTTTGGTTGTTGCTGGGTTCCAGCAGGTATTGGCTGCTGTGGGGTTTTCCCCTGCTGTGGGCTGCTGCCGGACATGGGGGCGACAGCGTTGGGGTTATAAACTACAGCGCTGCCGTCCAGATGGATAAAAGGCTTGCCTGTCAAAGAAGAAAACAGGTATGTCACGTCTACAGGTGAGTCAGCATGTTACGTGGATGCACCTGTGCTTATCTTTGGTTTGCAGAGTTTTTTCTCTTTATTTTTACTTTTCGTATCAGACATCGGACACCTCCCGACTTCAGAGCACAGTGGATTTACTCCTGATCATGTGACACCATGTACTGTTGGTCACCATGGTTACCATTTGGTCAGATAGGAAGAGCGAAAAGCAATAAGAGTATGGGCTGCTCTTTCTGTGATATACTTTACTGTATGACAATACGCTTTCATTTCTAACATCTCAGCCTTTAAATTTGACTAATAGGGAAGTTTATAGTTAAATTTAAATGTATAGTTTAAGGGTTCTTTAAGTAAACCCCATAAGATGTTTATGGAAGTGCGCTCAACCTAAAGAACCCCCTAAAGGCTCATTCACCTGAGCTCAGCTTGTCATGTGACGTATTTTTTAATTTTTTGACGCAGAAGTTAATAACCAAAATTCAAAGATCTTTATGTGCACAGCTACGCTCAGGAACTTTAACTTTAGCATTAGCATTAGCATTAAACCTGCCTGTCTCAACAGGCGGGTTTAATGCTACACCAGAGGAGCGACTGTGAGGTATGGGGGTACAAGAGATAGAAAATAAAGGTCATTTTTGTTTTATTGATCTTTATGTGATGACTTGACACAAATAAAAATAAAAATCATCAAATCCTCATCACCTGTGTGTGGGTTGACCAGAACGCTGCCAGGCGGTATCCCTGAGGCTTCCAATGGCAACACATAATAGTTTGTGATGGGGGTGGCTGGTGGTAGCTGTGGAGGGACACTCTTCACCATGTCAGGGTGTCCGGAGCCTCGAACGTCGTTGGCGGGGTGGATGATGGGCGTGCTGGGGATGGCGGTCTGCGAACGGGCTGAAAGCGGGAGGGGCAGCTGGGGGCGAGACAGCGAGTTGGTGGAGGAGCCGACGCTGCTACACGATTCTGAACCTGAGGAGAGAAAGCATTGATATCAAGTAAGATCCATATTCATATAAGTAGGAAAATGTACAACCACTGTACAAAATAGACCAGAAAGGCATCAACAGCAGCTGTTAAAGGACCATACTGGTGATTTGGCATGTTTAAGCCCAATAAATACTACCTGCATACACATTACTGACAACCAGTCTCCAAAATATAAAACCTTATTTTAGTTTTCCTGTTATTTTTCCAAATCCTCTAATCTTTTAAAATCAGATGTTCAGGTGATACACACACTTTAAAATTCAATGTCGGCCTGCTATGTCTGAATATAGAAGGCACAGTCATTTTAAATTTCTCGATATAAGCCATCTTCTCCTGGGACTATATTCCCTGGCGGAGACATACATTTTCTTCCGTGCACCTCCTTGTTGGACCAGTTACATAAATAAATAAATAAATAAATAAATAAATAAGAACGTTTGGTTTGCTGTGATGGATCACGTATCTCAAGCNATAAATAAATAAATAAATAAATAAATAAGAACGTTTGGTTTGCTGTGATGGATCACGTATCTCAAGCAATACTCTACAAGTAGAATTTTATAGCGTACTGGAATAAAACCAGTGGTTGTCTGGAAGGTAGGAAGAACAAATCTAAAATGTATTGCTCCAGTAGCATGTTTTGGAAAATGACTGGCAGTAATTTAATATGTATACAAGTTTAATTTATTGGGCTCAAACCTACAAAATCACAGGTATGCTCCTTCAAGATAGCTGAAATTCAGGTTAGCATACTGTGATTCAGATGTTGAGGAAAATCGTGAATTCTATTTCGCGTCAACAAAAACAATAAATTAGAATGTACGTTAGCCTAAACCAAAATAAGAATTGCGTCTCCATCATGAATTTCATGATATAAGCTATTTTCATCTGGAGATGCTTAGCAGCCTGTTAAAGAGAATGCCGGTTTGAGTGGCGAGGAAAAGAAGAACACAAAATGTCTTCCCAACTTATATTCCCAAAACACAAAGTGAGGGCAGCCAGCCTCCTCGTAAACAACTTAAAAAAAAAACTGCTCAAGCACAAAGCCTGATGCAGCGAGCTCCCTGTGAAAAGCTGATGCAGAAAAAAAAAGAAGTCAGAGAGAAATGGTGGCAAGAGAGAAGAGGAAACAAAATGGAGAAAGGATACCCACCGCCAGACGGGAGTATTTCTACCTCGTTCCCGTCATTTCCGCNAATGGAGAAAGGATACCCACCGCCAGACGGGAGTATTTCTACCTCGTTCCCGTCATTTCCGCGAGATCAAGAATGCACGCACGCAGCAAAAGAACGCATTTCATCTAATCACAGCCAATGAGGGAAGAGATGCATCACGGCGTGGCGGAAGCGTCAGGCGCTAACTTCGTTTTGGAGACGTGGCTGCCACTTCCAGCGCCCGGGCTTATACATTATGCAGCGGCTCCACGCTGGAGTATTNCGTGGCTGCCACTTCCAGCGCCCGGGCTTATACATTATGCAGCGGCTCCACGCTGGAGTATTCTGCTGCTGCCACACTTTTCCAGAGGCCTTCCTGTCTCCGTTGTTGCAGGATTGCATGCGTTGCTGTGCGGTAATCAGTTTGGACAGGTTGTCCGGCTGCAGGGCGGCCAGCAGACTTTACTGACCGTGGCGGCACGGCTAACGTTTGCTGTGACGGGCCTCGGGTGACTTGTGCGCCTGAGGAATCTGCTGAAACTCGATCATTCAATGTAACGTCTCATTAGTGAGTTTTTTTTTTCCTCCTGATGCCCTGACAAAGCCTTTCCTTGTCAATGATATCAAACATCAGAATTTCGGTTAGAATAATACCCTTCCGTCTTTATTCAGCATTTCCTTGTGCACTTCAGCGGCGCCGTTTTCAGACGTGAACCATCAATCTCAGAGAAAGAGCTGAAACTGACAAAACATCCGCCGACACGGTCTCTCTCGGGAAGAACATTCATTGAAATTACGTAGATGGCGCAGTATCGACTGCAACATTTTCGAAGTACAAGATGCTGCAGTTTTTCCTCTCAAACTGCCTCAGTCAGGTATTTTTGCGCCGTGGAAAATCTCACCATCAAAGAAAATCTTTTTTACAGAAACGGAGGAAATTTTAAGGACATTACTATCGCTATCATCTAAGCAGTTTAGCATTGGAAAAAAAAAGGTCATGTGATTCATCTGGCTTGGTGTGGACATCTCTTCCCGTCTGGCTTGCCTGTTTTGGAAAGCTTCCCTGTGCTCTTGCTGCTGGCGTTGCTGTCGCCTCGGATAAGGCCAGGGGAAATGCCGCTGAAGCTGCTGGCCTTGGTGATGGCGGGCCGCGGGGCGAGCCGGTNGGCCAGGGGAAATGCCGCTGAAGCTGCTGGCCTTGGTGATGGCGGGCCGCGGGGCGAGCCGGTTGGAGCTATCCGAGCTGTCGGTGCTGCTCCACGGCCGGGGCGAGCCCTGCTGCTGCAGCGTTTCCGTCTCGGAGCTGCTCTGTCGGCTGGCACCTGACTGGCCAGCTCCTAGCCTGGATGGGAAGGAAAGGCTGCATTCATTCTGTAGTTTTATACATCTTATCGAATGTTAAAAAAAAGGAAAATAAAGGTAAAACTGAAATGTGCAGAATTGTCTCCAAATTGAATATTTCATTAAAGGACCATACCATCCATTTTCCATGTTTGAGCCTAATATATGCAACTTTCATACACATAACGTCACTGACAACCATTTCCCAAAGCATACTACTGGATCGGTGAATTAAAAATGTTTTTCCTACCTTCCAGACTGCCACTGGTTACAGTTCATTCTGGTACACTATTAAAAATCAACTGGTTGATACTTGAAATGTTCTTAGGATAGGTAATCCATCGTTGCAAGCAAGACATGTATTCAGGCTTTTTTTGAAGTTTGGTAATTTTAGCTTTTAAGTGTGAAAGAAGACCTGGGTCTTCTGTAGCTGAAATATGGTTTTATCCTTTGGGAAATGATTGTCAGTAATGTAACATGTATGAAAATTGAATATATTAGGCTCAAACATGAAAAATGGATGGTATGGTCCTTTAAACCTGCATCATACAAGTGCAAAAGCATTCAAAGATAACCTAACGGATTTGTATGCAAGATAATTCAAGGCCTTTAAATAACTTAATGACACTTTTAAAAATGGCCTGTAAGAACATGCTGAGCCAGTTCCAGTCATAAACGCTTGAATTTGATTAGTAAGTCGGTAATCCACTTAGGCATTAGTCAACTTCTGTTGATTTAATATCAGTGATGCTGAAGCTTCTCCAACCAAACATTATGCTCATGTATTCTATAAAGCGTGATCAAGAAAGGCTGAAATCTGAGAGACCCGTTCATGGTTTGTGCAGCAGGATTGGGTCTGTATAGGTCGGCCTACGCGAGGAAGACTGGGCAGAAAATCCCATTTAACAGACGCTTTCTTGAGCGGCAAGACAAATCCCCAGATCAGCGCTCTGGTTCCTCGTGGAGCCGATTAAGGCCAACCGCAATTCAAAGGGGGTTTGTGTCTGCGCTGGAGGCTCAGAAGGAGCTGAATGATCTGTGACGGAGTGGACCTACCTGAACATTTGCCGCCTCTGCTGGGTGCTCATGCATGCTTCTTCATCCTGAGTGCTGAAGAGAGAAGAAGAACTGACAAAATGAGATATCTAAACTGGGGGAGGGGGGAACAAACCTTCTGCAATTGCTGGTCTGACAGCTCTTTGTAGGGGAAATCTATACTCAATTAAGGTCATATTATTACTTACCCTCGATCTAGAATGGAATGATCTCCCTGTAGGTGAAAAGGAAAATGATAGTCAGAGTACGTAAAATTCTAAATAGACTTTCCCTTTAATTGTTATTAGAAACATGTTTTCCTGCTTCTCTCTTTGAATATAAAAGCTGATTTGGAAGTTACGTTCCGTGTCTACAGGCACCATTATAAATTTTACTCTCGGGCTATTATAAAGTAGGAATCAATTAATCAATCAAAATCACAATACATTTGTCTTTGCCACAAAGACGTGGCTCAAAATTGCAACAAAACCCCTTTCATGCATTCATAAATGCAGCGGTAATTGGGCTTCATAAAAAAAAAAAATTGACTGAATTTGCACATGAATAACGACCAAAANCCCCGCCTCCACAAACAGAGCTCACATCATGTGCAAATATTCTGTCTCTGGCTCGCTGATACTCCTCCTCCCGTTCCTCCATCGATTTGCTCCTCTTGTCAGCTTTCAAACGCATTCGAATCTGGAAAAAACACACATGCACACACACACGCTTCTTCAACAGCTATGTCAGGGATGCCAGATTGTCCAACTCTTACCAACATGTCAGAAATGAAAGTGACAGCTTGGGGAGGGAAAAAAAAACAAAACAAAAAAAAAAAAACCTACCGTGCTGTCTTCGCGATCAAAGCTAGAGTTGTCTCGTTTGAGAATGTAGCGTTTCTGAAAATCGTCTGCCCTGTCATCCTTGATGTGCTCGGAGAATTTCTGATCGGGTCTGTTGGCAGGGGAATTTACAGGAGTTTTACCGGCAGCTTAATTTCAGGAGGATGTTGACAACAACATATGCCGGCGAACTACCGGGGCAGGAAAACCAACTTGCTCATTTAAGGATCGCGAGAGCTTCGTTGGCAAAGTTAGCAAAGACCAAAGAGAAGCTCACATTCTGGTGTTGGTGGTTTTGTTGATCACCACTGACTTTCCGCTGGGGTCCACATTGTGGTCCATACCAAAGTAGGCTGCTACTCGGTGCAGCAGCATCCTGTGGTAGGACGTCATGGGTGGGAACTTCTTCTTCTGGCTTCTAGAAGGAGAAACAAGAGCCGGTAAATTTGATCGTTTCCAATGGACACAACAGAATAAGTTTAGATGAAGCAGGATATCAAACATGGCTACAAACTAGCAGTTCTGCTGTTCCTGTTTTACCTTATAAGGGATTAACAGCTCGCAAGTCTGGTTTGAAAATGTTTTAAGAGGCTTTAAACGTAATTCTGGAACATCATGTCTTCATTAGTCATCTCCATCACCAGACAGTCTATCTGCCAGTTCGTGCGCACATCAACACACTTATTCCTGCCTTCTCGTGCGCCACGTTTGATGTCGCATCAAACAGCGGCTCTGGTACATCTTCCACAAAAGCCCAATGAAGACTGCAACGGTGACTTTGATGACTGTGGCAGACGGGGACTCCTTTTTGAAAATGATGTAACATATTCGGCACGCGGGAGACATAATTGGGAAAGTGAACAGCTGCGTGTCTTAATTGTGAGACTTCAAGAACAGCCCGTCTCGAACCGTGGAGACCCCTCCGTGCTCGCGTTCATTCAGAAGACCATTTTCCACGTGTCAGCTTCACGCTTGTTGAAAGAGTTTCAGCCCAAACGCTACAGCAGCTGGTTTTCTGCTGCAGTTTCGTTCAACATAACAACCTCCTTTGTATTTATAGTGTGTGCTTCTTACTCGTTATTGCTGATGAAGTCTAAGATGTCCTGCTCCAACTTCAGTAGCATTATTCGATCCCTGAAACAGGAAGATAAATGATTATGCATGGCTCAATGGTTTAATGATGTCGTCAAATTCATGTATGTGTTTTGTGTGTGTACAGTTTACCTTGGGTTGCCTTTCAGTGTGTTGACCAGGAACTCATGGAGATCGATGCCTGTTGAATCCGTGTAGTCTTGGCTGGAATCTAACCAAGAGAGTGACGTCAGGTGAAATCCAATCAAAAGAAGAAACACTCATATCCTCAAAAATTAGCCTGATTTGTCAAACAGTCCCTAAGCTCGCCGGTACGCAATTATCTCCATTTCTCATTCAAATCACAACGAATTTATAGTGTTCTGCCCCATTAACACCCAAAATTAACCATAAACAGGTAATGAAATGCCTGTTGTGAATATTGACGTGCAAATTAATCAGCTTGTCATAAAATTATTTCTGAGGGGGGAATGGAAAAGTTGGATTATGAATCCAAAAATAGAAACCTCACAAGCTTTTGTAAAAGAAGAACTGCATATCGTGACCAGTCGGAGAAAAGCAAAAGGAAGTAAGCGCTGCCGGCTGAGACATTTGAGAGATTTAGTAGTTATTGGGTAACAAAGATGACGCCAGAAGCTGCGTTGCTGTCGACCCCTCTGAAGGGAGTCAGGGGACGCCGGAGCCGATCCCCTCTCGGCGAGGGGGATCGGCGAGTCCTATAATTGGAGGCTGCCTCATCAGTGGCGTTGCTCCGGGGAGGGAAGCAGACACCTTTATGGCCCTGTGGGAATCACCGTAATTGCTTCACACCTTGAGTTTGCCGCAATTAACTGAATCACGCCAATTATTGACCCATAATGAGATATCATTTAAAATGGAGAACTGCTTTTGGACAAACTCGAGGGCACTGAGCCTGAAAATAAAATGTTCGGGGCCTGGGTGTTCCGCATGACGAAATGCTGGATTTTGATGGAATTTTTGTCCTAAGTGTCAAATCTGAATTTCATAAATTCCAGCTTTTGCTTGGGAAAAGGCATGTGCATCTTTTAAACCTTTTTTTGGGCCGAGATAATGTTTATAAATGAGGCTCCGGCTGGTTATGATCTAAAGGAAGCTGGGCTGATGATGGAAATATTAACCTTAACCCTAACCCTAATGTTAAAAAAAAAAAAAAAATTAAAAATGCAGGAAACATCAAACGTGAAGGAAAAATGTTTGAGCAAACAGCTGAAATTTTACATTTCAAAGTCCAATTCCTGCAGGCTCACCTCTAGAAAGCATTTTCCTCTGCAGCTTCTCGGGTTTGTCCACCTTGTTGCAGCCGTCTTCCTTCTCAGCTTGGACCTGCGTAAAATGTTCGTCCTTCTCAAAGGGTGCCAGAAGGAATCCATCCTGTGCAGGGGAGGAAAAAAAAAAAAAAANAAAAAAAAAAAACAACCTCAGACGCTTGTGTGTTTTTGCCGTAAACTCTCTCCTGCTTGTTACCACATACACACACACACGAGTCAAATAAAGCCGAGCTTAGTGTCAGCATTTTACAAAGGCTTCCGGTGCTGCAACAAAAGTCTGAGGAGACATGAGACATTCATTTGGAAGCCGGCATTACATGTGAGGCGTTTCATTCTCCATGATCTAGCCTGAGGTTCTAGGTTAATTAGAAAAAAGCGTGGGCAAACAAGGCCACTCTCACACACTTTAATAAACCCTCATGCTTTATCAGAGAAACCTGCTTCATCCCAAATAGGTCTTGCTGGTAATAATACGCCTGTGTCCATGAAATCCAGATCACTATGGCAATTAATCTGGCAGATGAGCTTGTTTTTATTACCCACCTGAATAACACATGAATTTGAACCCAGAATTAAACAACACAGCACTTTCAAGATAAAATCTTTTAAATCGGCTGTGCCACAATCTGGCTGGGACACTGGAGTGTCGTGAGATTTATTAAAAATAGCCAAGTCATGTTCTTCTATCAGAGCATGCGCACGCACGCACACACACACACACACACACAAACACACACACACACACACACAAGTCAGAGCAGCATCTGAAGGGCTTCTCAGACAGCAGGAAAGCGGAGCAGAGCACCCTGAGTGGATTAAACATGACTCTGGAAAGCAAACATTAGCGGCTCGGCGGGAGTGTGTGCGAGTGTGAGAAACAAGTGAAGGAGCGAGGGCGTGGCGAGGGCGGCCTCGTGCTCAGAGACCAGCCCCTGACAAAGGTCGCACGCTTGATCCCCGTAACAGCTTCTGGGCAAGATAACGAGACCCCCAAGTTCTCCCTCGTCTGAAGACGCTTGGAAAAGAAGTGAAAATATAATATGCTAATGTGAAAAACTGACTGGCTAATTGCACGCTAAAGTGAGTTTCGCGTGTGTGCTGCAGAGCGGTTCTATAAGTGACAGTGGGTATGTGTGTGTGTGTGTGTGTGTGTGTGTGCGCGTCAANGCAGAGCGGTTCTATAAGTGACAGTGGGTATGTGTGTGTGTGTGTGTGTGTGTGTGTGCGCGTCAAAGCAAAAGAATTCTCCCTGGCGAGGCGCGATGATGTTTGCTGCTTGATGCCAGCCTCTGCATCGCGTGGACGCTGCCTGGCTGACGTGCAGCTGCTGCGAGCCGCCTCATTTGTTTCCTGACACCCATTTACCTCAGCATAAAGGAGAAGCAGTGTGAAAATGATGGCCTTCTGAATATGTAATGAACGTGCTGTCAGTCTAAAACAAAAACTACAGCCTGCGTTTAGAGGCCCTGGACTATCAGCCATTGATTGGAATTGACAGCCAGGCATTCAGCAGAAGGGCAGAGGCGGTTTTTTCAGACATGGAAAAGCAAATGCAGTCGCACGATGATGATAGAAGATGCTGCTGGGCTTTACGTCAGCTGTAAAATTCAAAATGGCTAACAACAGAGAATGGTAAGCAAAATGGATGTTTAGATTTCCTTCAGCAATAATAAAAGCACGTGATTGGAGGGAACGTGTGAGCTCAGAGCTGAATGTGTGCTGCACTAATGCGTTTTTTTTTCTCCTCTGTTCTTTCTTTATTGCTTTATCTCGCCCCTGTAGGTTACTTTGCCGCAGAGCTCTGTTCGACTGGAGTCTCGACTCCGCGACCAATAACAGTAGCGAGGGAAATATCTGGAGTATTCAATTAGAGCGCTCCGCGGCTCTCTGTAGCTGACGTGTGGAAATTGTAATTTCCTCGACATGATTGATGGCGGTAATACAGGACGTCGTGTGAGTGCAGACGATGCGAGACTGTTGGGGGAATAACACCGCCCTCTGGTTATGGAGCTCGCTGCTGACTGGCTGAAAGGCTCGGAGCAGATACACCTGAGTGTGTGTGCGCGAGTGTGTGTATGAACCCATGCCAGGAGCTGTGCAGAGTGGCATGTAATAGAGTAATTTTCATCAGACGGGGGGGCTTTGCCCAGAGATACAGTGTAAAGAAGAGTTGATTTAGCAAACTAACAGCAGCTCGCTGTTGGAGCTCTGCACTTTCTGTTTTGATGATGTGACGTTTTCATCAGCCAGCCAGGTATTTAATCACGGCTGTCGGCACTAATCAAGGATCAGAAGACTACCAATGAGCTGAAGTAAAGAACTGATCCCAGGTCAGCGCTTGCGATTTTCGCAAATTCAGATGGCATGTCAAAGTAGCACTTGAGTCTGGCTGCTTGGTGAGATGGCGACACGTTGAACGGATGAACGAGAAAGCAGATGAATGCAGCCTTTTGAAGCTTTTGTTTAGCTGTGACGATGGACAGCGTGAGCAAAGCTGCGATGCTGATCCGTGTGCGGCGTCTGGTGATTGCGCGTGTATCCGCACAGATTTTACCTGAGGTGGCGCTGAAGGCTCAGGGCTAGGGCAAGGGAAGGACTCTTCGCACACTGCCAGGCTCCGCACCAGCTTTAGCCTGGTGTTGGACTGCAGGAGTGCAGGTAGGCAGGCGTCAATATCATCCCCCACATTTACCAGTTACCCAAAAGCAAGCCAAAACAAAAAATAAATAAATAAATAAATAAAAAAGCAATCCAGCAAAAAAAAATCCATTCTTGCAAGCAAATCATAAAGCCGATTTCAAATTCTGCTGACTAGTTTACTTTCTCCAACTAAATTGAGATTTTTAGTGCAACTGTAACATAACGTGATCAGAAAAATAGACTTGGCATTATTTCATACACTTAAGCCGTCTCATGTTTTCAGAATTGCAACATGCGCAAAGTACATGTCCACTGCAAGCCGTGTGTATTCTCATCAAGCATTAGTTACACCACATGTAATTTATAACTTCTGAAATAGCATCTCAACATATTTGACTTTCATGTTATTCTCAATTTTCTTGGGGTTAAACAGCAGTGCAAGAGCAGGTGAAAGGCGGCAACCTTCAACATGCATGTCAAGCATACCGTACCTTAGAGTACTTCACAGGCTGTCCACAGGGAAGGAAAGGAGCGCAGGAAGAAGTGCACAGAAAGAAAAAAAAAAAAAAAAAAAAAAATCAAACCACAGAGGTGGGACTTGGAATCTGAATTAAATACGACTGCTAAAGTTTGAGCGTGCGTTTGTTGGATCTGCAAAAATGGCCAATTCAAGCTACGACCATGTGATCTTTGCAGCCTGGAATCTCAAAATAAACCTTTGCTACGTCCTGTGTGAAATCATTTTTCAGAGCAGATGCAATCAAAGAGGGCTGCACGGGAGCGCTGTAGCTTCTTCGTGTACGCACATGCGTGAAGAGGGAAGCTAAAGGTTTGGCTGAGAGGAAGTCGGGTCAGTTGATGCGTTGTTCCCGGCTCCATTTAACCGTCGTGTGAATCAGAGCCAAGCGCTGAGGTGAGATGCAGAAAGCAGAGAGACAGCTTGGTGCCTCTGCACTTCACGCACTAGTGGCTGCGCGTGCACGTGTGCGTGCCTGTGTGTGCGTGTGTATGTACATATAAACAGAAGGTCTCTCAGTAGCACACACAGAGGAGTGGGAGGAGGAGAAACCTGGCAGGAGCCATTTCAAGCTAAATTGTAACAGAGCCCAGTCCTTTACTTCCTAATCCCAACATGCATGTGCACACACACACTCACCTGTCCTTCCCACCTGTCCTCTAAAAATCAAAAGGACAAACCCTCCCCTCCCTCATAGAGCTCCAGGGCCAAATAACACCTATAAAAAAAATTGAAATGGACTGCTGTTCGCCCATCTTCGATGCCTGTGACCTGCCACGACGTGTTCTATATCAGGTAATATGGACGCGGGGGAGGGAGGGGGGGGAGCGCTGGGACCGTGAGGCGCACCACTACACCAGCTAATTGAGCAGCGCGGGGCCGGTGGGGAATGAACAATGCCGGCAGGAGATAAAGGAATGGAAAGGGGGGAGAGGGAAAGGGCTGAAGTCAGCAGAAGTAGGGCGGCCAGCAGCCACCTGTCCTGCCGCAGAGGACGGAGCTGGAGAACTGGAGGCAGATGGCGGCAAAGTCACCCAGTCCCCCCTCCTCTCCCCTCCGCTCCCCCCCCGTCCTGTCGGAGCACTTTTCTTCTCGTCCCCATTCCTACCTTCCCTATTTCCTTCCACAATGTACATTTCGGGCATTTAACCGATGCCCTTCTGCGCAGCGACGGAGGCTTCACCTCCTCTATGGCTGGAAATTACAAGCAGCCAAAAATAAGGAGGGAAATGGTCAGGGGCTTCATTGCCGTCAGCGTATCCCTGCACTCCTGTGACCACAGAATAATAATGCGAGGATGGGTTTTTTGTGAAAGAAATGGCATGGGAGCTGAGGGGAAACATATATCCTACTTTCAGAAAGGTCACCAGAAAAAATGAGACTAGGCCAAAACATTAAAGTCAACAGAAGGTGAGGAGGAAGGAGAAAGATACAACTTTGATTTAGGCCGAGAAAAACGTCACTTATTATGAATTTCCATCACATGATCAGCTTGATGGCTTTTCCTGCCTACGTCACGATGCATGATCTCTTCAGTCTTTTCTGGCTGACACACTTGTTTGTTTCTGTGCTGGTAGAAACTGCTGGTGGCATATCAATATTAAACGTGGTGGCTCACCAGTTATTTTGACCTTGTGCGCTTTATCATGTCCGTCTCCACATTAATGAATGCTTAGAAGGTATTTCTTTCACTGGAGCGAGTTAAGGAGGGGAAATCATTCTCCCCTTCTGCCTTCTTACCTTTGCTCTACCTCCTCCTTTCTCTCCTTCATCCTTCAGCACCATCTCTCATGCTCTTTTACTTTCTGCTCCTCCTTGATCTCCTGCTCTTATACCTCTCCTGCTCTCATCTCATCTCTCTCTCTTCCTTTTCCTCCTGTGCCTTCTCCTCTCTCTCTCCAATGCAGCTCCCCCATGCTGGTGTCATGCTGCTCCTCAGGGTAACATAGACAGGAAGTTGGTAGATAAGCCAGGATTTGAGCTCCAGATTATCTGCCTGCCTGACTCCCTCTCTCTCCCCCTGCCTCCATTCCACCAGGCCAGATTGGCCTGAATCCTATTTTTAGGCTGCAGCCAAAGAGACAATCCTTTTCCTTTCCTGGACACGACCATGTTTAGACAGATTTTTGCTTTTTTTTCCCCGTGCTCATTCTTCAATCAACACAAACTAGTCAAGAAGAGTTAAACTTTAAAAGCTTAATTTCACCATCCCCAAAAGCGTTTTCTTGCAATGACACAGAGACCTAATTAATTGGCAGTTTATTTCATCTCAGCTGTCCTGAACCCCCAGCAGATCAGCTGCTTTAATGCCTCCAATGGAGGATGCAGCAGTCATACGCTGCCAGGCTGGCAGGTTGACACGAGGAAAATGATCCTCACCGCACTCTGACGAAGTTTCATATCAGCCAGGCAGGCAGGAGTGAAGAGCCTCACCCTGAATGACCTCGTAAACTTCAGCCAAACACGATTATTTCAGTCCGTGCAGATTATACTATTCAGGAATAATTTCTGCCTGCTGAAGCGGGAGGGGGAAAAATCATCTTGAATGCTGCGGGTGACAGCACATCCCCGGGGCAGCTGGCGTTTGACGTTGACTGTTACTGAATTTTAATGGAGATGAGCTCGGGAGAGAAAAAAAGAAAAAAAGTGAAAGTGTTCGGTGAGATGTCAAGTGTCCTCGACTCGCTATGGCTCCGGTCAGGTTGCTAACAACTCCAACCGCGCTGATTAGGTGTCTGCGAGCGGAGTTGAGGAAAAGTTCAAATGAGATGATCGCTTTCTTTACAAAACTGCTCATGTCATTCTGATGAGTGAGGTCGTGCTACTTGAAACCGCTCAGAGGCACGCTGAAAATGATTATTATTATGCTGAGCAGCCTGTTCCAGCATACGTGTGAGTGACAGCTTCCAACATGGCAGCCAATCAGAGCTGAGGACAAAAACTATCCAATTAAACAGCATATCTGACATACTATATCACAAATATATTTAGGAGGAAGGGAGCATCATATTATTGTTATATCGTAATATATACTTCCACAACAAACACAAAGCATAATTCATATCCCTTACATGATATTCAAAGAGTTGAAACTGTTTCCAGTCGCCATCTTGCAGTACTTTGTCAGTAATAGAAAAGTTTTCAGTATCGTTTTTGACAATGTTGTTGACATATCCTGCTGCCTAAATGTAAAATTTTAATCTACGTCCTGTGATGCTCTTTACCTGTGTGTCCCTTTTATTGTCGCTGCTTTGCTCATCTCTGCTGGTCTGGCTCTGCTCAGAAACTTCAGACTTGGCGGCGATGTCTTTCAGAGACCATGCGGCGTTGGCGGCCTTGGAAATCTTCATTGTTTCAGTGTCAACGTTATCGGACATTCTCATTGCAAAGTCTTACTGGGAGACGCTGGCAAAGACAGAGAACCTGGAAGACAGGATGTAGTCCATGAGGGTCATTTTCTTGAAGGAATTAAAAGAGAGCAGCAGCTTGGTCGTGTTTTTTATTCAATTTCTTTCAGTGGATGCTCTCGGTAAGCCAAGACAAAAAAGTTTCTACTCTGCAAGAAACACTTGGGTATGTGGGAAATAAAACCTGAGAGGAAATTGGTTTAAAATGAAGGGTTCTATATCTGAAAGATTCCAAAAATATCCCAAAAAAGTGGAAGGCTTCTATAACACATCAGCAGCTGTGGTCGAAAAACAAATATGTGCACAAATGATATTTTAGTGCTTAAAGGACCATACCACCCATTTTGCAAGTTTGAGCTTAATATATTCAATTTACGTACACGTAATGTTACTATCATTTCCCAAAGCATACTACTGGAACAGTGAATTAAAAATGTTTTTCCTACCTTCCAGACCTNTCATTTCCCAAAGCATACTACTGGAACAGTGAATTAAAAATGTTTTTCCTACCTTCCAGACCACCAATGGTCTCAGTTCATTCTGCTACGCTATTAAAATCAACTTGTTGATACTTGAAATGTTCTTGGGATAGGTAATCCATCACCGCCAACAATACGTGTATTCAGGTTTTTCTGAAGTTTCATAATTTCAGCGTTTAAGCGCAACAACCATGACTTCACTATTTTGCTTAACTATTAGCAGGCAAAACATGGATTTTTGAGGTGGGTGTATCACTTGAAACTCTGATTTTGAAAGATTAAGATATTTTGCAAAATATCAGGAAAGCTGAAATACGTGAAATACGTGAAATACGTTTTATCCTTTGGGAAATGATTGTCAGTAACCTTACATGTATGAAAATTGAATATATTAGGCTCAAACATGCAAAATGGGTGGTATGGTCCTTTAATTTAACTGGCGCAGGCGAAACAGACTAAAGGGCAAGGTAAGTCAAGGCACCACTCCTACCCACTATAACATTTTTAGATTACCTGATATTAAACCTATTTTGATATAAAAATGTGATTCATTATCAGCAAAAACGTACTCACCTGAACTATTTCAAACTCTGTACGGCATATTTTATTGTGTTTTTATCTGATTAATGTCCCGGAGGAAAGGCTCAAATTGAATCCGTGTGTGCAGTCATCCATAAGCTTGAATTATTGGCACACGTTACATAAAAGCAGTGCCTCAGCAGAAAGACGTGAAAAGGTAAAAAGCCCATGTCCTGATTTTACTCACGCTGGTGAGGACAAAGAAGCTGAGCTTTTCAATAAATCTGTGTGTGAGTGAATGCGCCCTCACACTCCTCAGCCAGTGGATTGTGTAGGGAATTCAAGTGGGAGCAGCTCAAGCATGCAGATCTCCAAAGAGGAGCCATTACTTGGTTAATTTAACGATGTCTGATTTAATCCCCATGTGCATAAACACGTCGGCCTTATGGATTAACATCAGGATGAAAAAAACCCTCAAAAGCATTTATTTCATTATAAGACAACTGCATTGTTGGATTGACAACTGCATTGTTAACCTGAGTTGCTTCACACCCATTATAGGAAATATTTCTGTAATGCCACGACCTCCCTGTGTAGACGTCACGGTGCGAGTTCATCCCGCTGATCTGCCCTAATTATGCAGTCAGGCCTCATGCGGCGAAACACACACGCATGCAGACGCGCGCGCAAGAAAGGAAGGCCGACATCTGGTACATGAGAGCTATGATTAATAGGTTAATTAGAAATGGGCTCGTCAAATTCACTTTGCACATCAAAAGCAGATCCGCACGTGACGGCACTTCCACCGCTGTGTGGCGGTGTGTGTGTGTGTGTGTCTGTGAAGAGGGATGTGATAGCCTTCAACCCTCGCCGTATTTGCCGGGCAGTGATCAAAGCCGTTTTCCTATCTGATCACTAAGCAGCAAAGNCCCTCGCCGTATTTGCCGGGCAGTGATCAAAGCCGTTTTCCTATCTGATCACTAAGCAGCAAAGCGACTGGCTGAAACTTGATTGTTTAGCTCCATCCCAAAAGAGCTGACGCAGCGAGCAGGCCTCCTTTTTAAAAAAAAAAAAAAAAAAAAAAAAAAAAAAAGTGGCATCCAATTCCTCTGTGTCAGAGTAATTGAATTTTACAGGGCTGCGCTGCTCTCCTGAGCTCTTCTGCCAGGCGGATGTACCGTTAACCCGGTGGCTAAACAGTTAGCCAAAATGTAGCCGGGCACTCCAGTCAGACGCTGCATTTCAACGACCTGTCAGAGCCTCGACAAAAGCCGCGCCTCCTGCTCGACTGCTGCTTTACATTATTTTTACATTCTGAAGGAAAACAGCTTAATGCTCCAGAGTCCTGCGCGCGCCTCTGAATATTTAGTGTCTGTTGCTGACATTTTGATGAGTGGCGTCTCTCGAGTCGTGCCGTTTAAAAATTTGCAAGGCTGGGATAGAAATTTTCCAGAGCAGGGCTTGTGATGGATAGCCCCTCCTTCCCACCAAACCATTCATTCATCCAAACACATTTTATCGCAGGGCTAAATTTGGCCACACTTTGATGCATTCAAATTTCACTGTCTGGGCTCTGGCGACTGAGGTAATTGCGCCGCGTGCCTCTTCAGAATCCCTGATGTTTTGACTGCATAAGTAATATGGATCATCATTTCATCCTTGGCGTTATATTAAGGAAGCGGCTGGGGATATATGGGGTAGAAAATTGGTCGCAATTGTGAGTGAGTGAAACCATCTTCTTTTTTCAAATATTTATAACTACTCTTACATTATACTGCCCTATTATGGGTGAGCCATTCAATTTAATGGCAGCTGCTGCATTGGCTTTTATCAGTAGATTCTGCAGGTTAACATGCATGTGCGTCTCATTAGATATGTTGTTTTGATGTTTGGTTTTCTGAGCATTATGGAGAGTCTTTCATCTGTTATATGGTAATTTTATTTAAGATAATACCAGCGAGTGCACTGAAAGAGGACTTGGGCGTAAAGAAAATACAGTAGCATCAAACCAACGTGAATATTAATGTTAAAAATGTATTATGCATTTGGATTGAGGTAGTTGTGCATGATGACAGGAAGTGGTAACTGATGAATATGTGAAGGAATATAAGTTCAGAATCTAAAGGAAATGTACTTTGAGCTACTGTATATGTTTCCACACTGAAATATATATTTGAAATTGAAGTTAAAAGAGATTTTTTTTTGCTATGAAGATGAACTTTGAGAAAAGCTGCAGGATTCTTGAATTGTACAGATCACAAGTAAAAATTAATCTCAACTGTCCTTTTGATTGAAGGACCACACCAACCTTTGCATGTTTGAGCCTAATATATTCAATATTCATACACATAACATTACTGACAATCATTTCCCAAAACATACTATGGAATGGTGAATTAAAAATGTTTTTCCTACCTTCCAGACCACCACTGGTTTCAGTTCATTCTGGTATGCTATTAAAATCAACTTGCTGATACTTGAAATGTTCTTGGGATAGGTAATCCATCATCGCTAACAACACGTATATTCAGGTTTTTTTGAAGTTACGTAATTTTAGCGTTCAATAAAAAGCGTGGAGTGAATGTATGTCTCCACTGGGGAATACAGTCACAAAAGAAGACCTGCATTTATCGAAAAATTTAAACAACCGTGACTTCATAATTTTGCGTAACTACTAGCAGGTGAAACATGGATTTTTAAGGTGGGTGTATTGCTTGAATATTTGATTTTGAAAGNCTACTAGCAGGTGAAACATGGATTTTTAAGGTGGGTGTATTGCTTGAATATTTGATTTTGAAAGATAATGAAGTTTTGCAAAATATCAGAAAAACTGAAATGCGGTTTCATCCTTTGGGAAATGATTGTCAGTAACATAACATGTATGAAAATTGAATATATTTGGCTCAAACATGCAAAATGGATGGTATGGTCCTTTAAACACTTCAGGAAGTTTCTCCTTTATGTGCAAATTTAAGACGTCACAGTAACGGAAAAGCAAATGCTCCTCTCATCCAGGTATTGTGGTAATCTGTTGCATGTCTTGACTATTGTGTGTAGTATGTATATTTTTTGGAAAGTTTGAGTTTTTGCAACATGATTTTGAAAAATACTGCATATAATATTAAGTATTGTGATACTAATTTCCTGGATACTTATGGATTTATGAGCATTTATCAAATATCCTGATTGATTGTTCTTGTCTGGGGAAAAACAAATACCTACTTGGTGTTTAGCCAGTGGAGGTTGGGGTGGAGGAAGTCAATGGGGCTGAGCCTGCTGATGCCACCCAAGATTTCTTTGCCCATGTCTGCTTCAGCCGCTGTGAACAGCAACCGGGGCCTCCAGCACCATCATGACCCTCCCTGACCTGCCACACAGAAAAGCAGAGGGTTAGGAGGACAGGGGTGAGAGAGGTCAAAGGTCAGGAGCGCTGACGCCGAGATCACACGGGAATCGCAGCGTTCAGAACGTCAGCAAATCTGAAGTATTTGTGAAGCGAGAGTGTGTGGGGCAAGTGTGTATTTCTGGGCCTGTGCATGTCTACGTGCCATACATAATGGATGAGCAGGGAGGTGGGAGTGCGGTGGAGTCAACAGGAGAGAGCACCCCCGCCAACCTCATAAAAACCAGGCATTAGGAATTCAGAGAGCAGCGGGGAAGATAGCATTTCTCCGCTGAAAATCCTCTGCCATTTGGTGGCACGTACATTTCCAATCGCCTAGCATGCAATCTTTATTTTCCGCCGAATTTCTATCTGGCTGATGCTGGTTGGGAAGGACAGACATCTGGGGGGGGGNGGAAGAGCTCCGCAGTACTGACACAATACCAGGGAGAAAATGACTTGCTAGTGAATTTTATGTTAAAAATATGAAATGCAGTAAATATGATTTCCATCTGTCTGCGCACTTTGTTTTGTAACAAAAGCTCCCCACCCGCACAAACACACAATGGCACTTCCAACCGCTCAAAACAGGCAAAAACAGTATTATTCCAGAATTCTGCAGTGGCAGATTTGCATTTTGCCTTCCGCTTCTCTACAAAACACCATTTTATTCTGTCTATCAAGGATCATTCAAGAGATTCAAGAGATGCAACACTGCTGCAACAGCTACTCGTTGCTAACTGAGGCTGATGCATTTCTGTAAAGTCCAAAGCTGACCCTTGTCCAGGCTCTTCGTTGTCTCCCTTTCTCTTCCTCTAATCTCCACCTCAGCGAGCAGGCAGGGCGCCACGCTGACTCTGGCACCCAACAGTGCCAAGGCCTGGCTGCTGCTCCAGCACGGTCCTGGTGTGAGACCTGTGCCAGCCAAAAAGGTCAAGTGGAATCCCCGCTCGCTTTATAATCTTCCTTCTCGTGACGCCTCAGCCTGCTGCCAGCGCCGCATGCAGAGACGGCGGCTGGGAGGGACGAAGCGTGTGACAGCCGCCATTTGCTGCGTACTTTTCTTCAAACTACCTCGCTGAACCATAATGTGTTTTTAGGTTCTACTTTTTCCTTCCTAGAAGCAGAAGCAGCCTAACAGTTGCTACATTACCTGTAAATCTAAAAAAAAATGGATTCCTCCTTGAGTTAAGACACATTGTGAGGCTTGAAACTGCTCAACGCTGAATTCTGGTGAAATCGTGACGAAAATGTAGCTTGCCAACAACAATCTGATGAGTGGGACGTTCAAGGCAGAATTTGTTGGGCCTCTATCGAACGACTGGAAGACTTGGTGAGCACTTATAGTGAGCTAGCATGTTTTTGGGGCATTTCAAACAGAATCATCTGCTCCCCCTGAATCGTATATCGTCCTTAGCGTTTATTTCTTTTCTGAGATGTTCTTATCTACAAATAAAAGAAAAAAAAAAACAACATTCCTGCTTTCACCGTGGCTTTTATCCTTTTTAAATTCACCTTGCAGCTTTTATGTAGTTATTACGTGCTGACAGGAGGATACCATGTCTCAACCCCCCAACTTTTCCTATTTGCTGGTAGCAGTGTTATCAGTTCAAGCCTTTGTGGATACGAACACCAGCTAAATGCCTGAAATGTAAAATGCAGAAGCTGCTCTGTGATTTAGCCCTGGTCCTGCAGATATCTCTCACACACACACACACACACTCAGATGTGCAGGCGGTGTAAAAGTTGCTCTGACAGGTGTGGTTAAACGAGCTGTGGGTGCTCCAGGCTTTATGGCGGCTGCTGCTGAGTGGACGGTGCAGCCTCCACCGAGCTGGTTGCTTCAGGACTTTCACACTGAGCCTGTGTGTGTGTGTGTGTGTGTGTGTGTGCATACACAGGGTGGCAGAGGCAGACATGGTGTTATGCATGCTAATGGGGCATATCAAATGATGCACAGCAACAACTATTTCTCACATCTCCAAACATGGACGCTGGGAAATACACAGCCATTCAGTAAGTCCTCAACAGCTTATAATGCAGCCTACCACAGTGAAACACGCACGCACACACACACAGCAATGAACTTGTGGTGATGCTCCGCCTGTCTGTGCACCCTTCACCATTGTGCTGTAGCTTGCTGGGAGTGGTTCATTGGCATTACAGTCACTGCAGAACTGCCTCCCTCAGGCGTCGTTCCGCCCTTTCACACCACCTTTACCGCCGTGCCCAGTGGCATAAAAGCACTAACACGCACGCACACACACACACACACACACACACACACAAAGTGCATCGGCAGATCAAACCAATACATCTGCAAACAATAAACAAGCTTTATGAGGCATGCAGGACTACACAATTAGTCACATTTAACCACAATTTGAGTTATGGCAACGTGGAATTGATCATATTTATTGTGAAGATTTTTAATATAATTGCTTGGTTCAATGCACACATACCAACACACACTCCGATCTGCTCCTTTATTCTCGATGAAAATGTATTCTCACAAAAAGCCACAGTGGGGTCATGAAGGTGGCCATCAAGTGAGTGAAGTGAATCGTATGGATTATGCTCGATGCAACATGACGAAAAATTTCTTAATCGCTGCGAGGTGCAAAGGAGCCAACTGTAACGCCATGTACGCGCCAAACAAGCACACTCAAACACAGTCATTTTCTTCCTCTCCACAGGAGTACAAAAACATACACACACACAGACACACACGCACACCCACCCGCCTCTCTTCCAAAGGCTGACCTTTCCCTCCCACACCTCCTCTCTGTTCTATTCTGCTCGCCTCTGCGTGCATCAGGGCTCTTGTCTGGGATGCAGCTGAACTGGAGGTGAAGGACCCTCCATCCCTCCCTTTATCTGCTATTCTATCCATTGCTCCGCTTTCGCAGGGTGGAAGAGACGAGTCCAACACATAGAAAAAGATTTTAAAAAGCCGTCACTGGCACAAGCTTTGGTGGATCAAGAGGGAAAATCTAACGGTTGTTAAGCGTCTGAGTATTAGCATCACCCCGATGCAGATTTAAGATTACACACTGGAAATTATTTCACATTGCATTTCTGGCGACGAGCTTTTAGAGGTGTCAAATTAAAAAAAGCAACATTAGAAAGGGTGCCAAACAACAAAGCACAGCTGGGATATTGTCTGCAGAGATGTAGAATACTAATAAGAGCTCAATCCAGCCGAGCATCGCGAGACAAAAGCAGAGGATGTCACGTCTGCGTGCTGCAGATATCTACATGATACGCTTTCCTTCCCCCGTTTGATCAACTCCGAAATGACCGCTTATTCCTGACGGATTCCCATTTCAAACCGTGGGAAGCGCCACAAGTTTGGCACATTTTTGCCACCGTGCAATTAAGTGATACTTCCACCCAAGCCAATAAAAGACAAATTTGGCGCTAGTCAACTTCAGCAGAGTGCAGGACATCAAGATAGGCACGCTGGCTAATAAAATCAGGCACCAAATAAACAGTTAATTAGGTTACTAATGCTGGCTCACACTCATGGCACCGCAATAAAATTGATTTCAGTGTTTTGCTTAACTGAGTAACTAATCTCCCATTTTCTAGCCATTTCTACTAATTGCAAAGCAAGGAAAGCACAGACAGGGGAGCCCTATAATTGGACCAGGAACAATTAGTGTAAAGCCTATGAAATTATATCACTTTCATACACCGTTTGCCTCGATTTCAAGGGGACTGAGGCACTGTCAGTTTAAGGAAGTGCCTGTAATAGCATAAAATGAATTTACAGGGGGAAAAAAAACACAAACAGGCACAAATGAGCCTCTAATTGCTCCGCTCGCTCTGCCTCCAGGTCGCGGAAGGCGGTGCGAGCGCGGTAGTACGGCGCAGCCAGCGAGCATTAATAAATTAAATCCACAGCAGAGCATGTAGGTAATCTATTACCTATCCCACAGGAGAGCTTCCAGGGAATATCAATCTGGGCAATTAGAGGTGAAACAATAAACGCAGAACGCAGATGTGCAAGACGAGCAGTTTTAATCTATTGAGCCTTGTGAGAGAAGAGCATCTCGAATAAAAGTCCGCCAGAGTCATTAAAAGTCCATTTGCAGGGAAACACCTGCAGAACAAACAGGGGGAATTGGGGAGATAGAGGATGAGCTTGGCAGGAAAACAACGCAGATAGACAGAGAAAGAGAGAGAGAGAGAGAGAGAGAGAGAGAGAGAGAGGAGCCTGTGAATGGCTGACCGCTGTTAATCATCTCTGAGATGTAAAGCAGAAGCAGCGCTGGTAACTTGTGAGGAGATTCAGAGCTTTGGCGCCAACACCAGACAAAACCCAGCAAACCACAGAAAAAAAATTAGAAATACTTGCAGACTTGCTACTATGCAGTAACAAGAAGTAGAACACATGATTTTCTCTTTTTTTCGCAAACACAATATAATCTCATATTATGCAGCAACAAACAGATAGAAAAAAACAGCCTCAAAGACGTGAAATATTTCCTAGACATGAAAGCTGACTGTAATCACTACAAGAAAATAAAAAAGGCTAAAATGACAGTTTGCATCAAAGGTGTGTGTAATCTCTGAGTGCTGGAAGCAGCAGGACCTACCTGCACGGCAGCACGGCCCTCCATCCTCTCCGCTACTCGCCCGCTTAGTTTCCATTGTACAGGAGGCGCAATTTGCTGGAGAGGATGCAGGAGTCACCTCCCAGCTTGCTCCTCGGCAGCCGCCTGCTGCCTCCTGCACGCTCACTCGAGTGTGAGAGAGTNAGAGAGAGAGAGAGCTACATGAACACAAGTCTACCTGCCACAACCCATCAAGCCAGCCAGCCTTGGAGACAGCGCCAAATCAACAGCTGGCCCCCCGTGTGATGTCAGCGGCTGAACAGCCAGTCACGGCAGCCGAGACCCAACCGGCGCTACAGAGCAGCGACTGAACCAAAGTCACCAGCTAAATGGGGCTCTTCATTAGCTACCCTGCTTTAGGGTGGAGGCGGAGGGGTGGGAGAAGCGGGGAAAAGGGCAGTCAGGGACATGGGATAGAGAGAGAAGAAGAGGAGGAGGAGGAGATTGAGGAGAAGATGAGGGAAAGGAAAGTGGGAGGCAGAGTGGTAAAAAGAGGAATGAAATTGCTAAGAAAGGAGGCATAAAAGGGAAAGAGAGAGAGAAAGAGAGGCGGCATACAAGGAGGAGGCGAGGACAGGGGGACAGGAGCGGCGCAGACGTGGCCAGCTAGGTGCGCAAAGACCAGGTGGAGAAACAATGGGGAGGCGCCGGCCGCTGAGAGGCCAAGCTGTTCGCTGGGCTGCCTTCCCATTAAAGCTGGCACCCCGCTTTCCAGGCTGCAGCTCCTCGCACCGACTCAGAGAGCCACCACCTGAAAATGCCACCATTACTGAAATGCTTTGCTACTCTTTCAGGCAAATGTTATATGAGCTCATTGGTGGGTCGACTTGACTGCAGAGAGAAGAGGGAAGATATCACTGTCCTCCTCGGTTTTGTCTAAATCTACTCTTCATGGCAAAAGATTTAAAACATTGTGTCCAGAATTCACCTAGAGAGATTATTTCACTGCAAGATCAAGTTTTCCTTTTATTTTATGCATGGTACAGTCAATTTAAGAATAGGAGTGCTAAAGAACTCTGAGAAAAAAAAAAAAAAAAAAAAAAAAAATCAGCTTCACCAGTGACTGACAGGTTGCCAGAGATTTCGAACGTCACACACACAGGGCCTATTTGCAGCCTAAGTCTACACTGCCATAATGTGATTGTTTTTTTTTCCCCTTTCAATCACTCAGACTTTAACAGCAAACACAGTGGGCGGAAAAGTTCCTGCTGTCACTTAGCAACCAGCGCCGGGCTACGACAACCGATCCGATCCAATCCCGCCTCATAATTGTATCATTCGTTATGCCAGGTCTCTGAAGAATTTATTATTGGGCTTCTTTAATCCCATAAAAAGGTCACCAATTCGACAAACAATTTATGGATAGACGGTTGAATTATTTAATGGCCCAGACCAAATATTATAGGAGAGAGAGATTCCCCTCTCCTGAAGGCGATAAATTATTTAGTCAATGGGCCACATCTTTGGAGAAAGCTATTATACAGCATCCTCAACCTCAATATCTGATAATGCCATCAGTTCCAAAAATGCCCATGGTCAACACTGTAGCAGCTATGGTGGCCTGCAGACCCACATGAAGCAATACCAGCAGACAACTATTAGCTTTGATTTGAAGCTTTTTAGACTACCAGAGAGGAGGGGTTTGCCACAGAGGTCGGGCAGCAAGAATAAAGCATCTGACAAACACATACTTATTGCTGACTGCAACTCAGCTGATGAATATTCCTGCACTGTATCTCACCCAGCAGGTAAAAGTAGATGTTGTCAGCTTAATACAAAAAAAAAAAAAAAATNAAAAAAAAAAAAAAAATCATTCTCGCCTGGGTTTAACCAGATCAAGGACGACAACATTAGGATTCACACAGTACTAATTACAGTCATTATTTCCCACCAGGGTGTGTTACAGTACAATATACGCAATACACAAGCTTTAATGCACATCTTACAGAGATTAACACATTGCCTCCTCTCTAAACCAGCATCCACTGGTTTAATGAAAATGATCTCATCATGATGCTTAGAGTCAGAGATGGCAACTTCAGCTTTTTGCCCAAATCAAAATGGCAGTATCTGTTTTAGTTTGATGTACCAGAAATGTAGTGGGGTTATGAATTAAACAAGGGATGAAATGAGTTAGGCTACTGGATCTTTTACCGAGGTTTACTCTACATTTTCAATCCTCTGCTCACAGTTACGTCATCATACTAAACTTTATTTCTCTCTGTCTGTCGTTACATTAGACTCAATATAAGATAAATTTGTCACACATTTCCTTACATTTTCTATTAATTTGAAAAATATCTTGTACATGTGTTGGATTGTTCTTTAGTTAGGAATACATATTTACCTTCTAGTAAAAGGCGTTGATGGATTTTATCAACCCAAATACTGCATTAAGACGCTCCGCCCTAATTTAATAAATATGAGTTGGCTCCCATGTATCTTTGAGGTGACTCTTCCACATTATATGTCATTTATTAATACGTCGGATCGATTAAATACCTTATAACAATATGCTCATCGAAGGCTGACCCTATATGACCCAATTTTGCACCATAATACGTGATTCAAAGTGAATTTGTTTTAATAAATCATTTAGAGCGACTCAACTCAACTAAACTTCGAGGTCTTCATTTAATGTGATTCACTCGCTTCTTAAGACGAGTAACAAGCCAAACTCGTTTTAAAAATCTGGCGATTTAATGTTTCCTTGTTAACAAACAAACCTATACATATCGGAACACACGTGTTGGGACAGTCTGATAATCGATACTTACATCTAAAATTCGGGCAACATAAAATAGCTAAACAAGCAGTTTATAGCAACAATTAAGGCAAATAAACAGTTGAGTTTCAAGCTAGAAGTGGCTAACGCTACGCATTGTTCATTGCTGCACTCAGCTACATTGCTGGGAAGGGACAGTCGAAGCAGGTCTACAACTTAATTTATTATTGAATTAAAGGTTTCTTGTTTTAATAAGAAGTAAAAAAAACAAAAAAAAAAAACTGAGGAGTACTTTGTTCAAGTGTGAGACGCTCGCTGTTCACCTTTGTCGAAAAGAAAGGCATTAGCTAACTTGCTAGTTTTGAACTCAATTTGGCGTTGGAACATGGCGAGGCTAAGCTAATACTTACCTGACGCTGAAGCTTGCTAACACCGAACACGGCCAAACACAGGCGCCCTCAGTTGTCACGCGCGAGCAAGGGATATGTTTACTGCTAACAAGCTAGCGCTACATGGTTTAGCACTGTCCGGTTATCCATTTAGCACACCGTCAACCGCTTCCCGACACACCTGGACGGATGTTCAGGATACTTTAGGTATCCAGTGTTACCTTACCGCTTCGGTTAAAAGCTGGAGCCGTGGTCTGTGCCGTGGTGAAGTAGCTAGTGTTGGTACAGAGTGTGAAGGAACAGCAGGCTGGCAGAGTACGTCAACTCCTCACGTCCCACACGCAGGGTGTTGAAAATATGTCACGTCTAGTCGTCGACAGATTTTCTGCGAAATCGAAGCACATGACAGCGTATTAGATACATTACCATTTAATACAAACGAGTTTTTTTTTATACTTATAGATGAAATGTAATTATATAGTGACATAAAATAGCTGAGGGTCGCGTACAACCTCCAACAACAACAACGCCGATTTGTGCGGATGTCTCGTAACATAAACCGAGTGTACCTCGACTTTGCCGCGAAACTTTTCGTGTCTCGGAGAAGTCCTGTTTTCAAATGCAGTTTGCGTGCTTTCCTTCAATCTACGCTCTCATCTGGTAGGCAAACACATGCACAAAATTAAGTAATGTCGGTCTTCTGTATATATTTAGTGATATTTACCATCACAATTTTGAACGTATATTACCAAAATGTCTCGTTATACAGTAGCTACAGTAGTCACGATTTACGACGTGTTTTTACACTTCAACTATACCACAGAAATTAATTAGCTACATGTTGCTCATGATAGTTAAACATGTATGGTTAACTGTTAGATAATTTAGTGTTAGTTCAGATTTATCTACCTGGAAAATAGCAAATTACGAGTCAAAAGGGACGGAAACGGAAATATGAGCTTCCGGTTTGAAAGTTCAAAGTAAAGGCAAATTTATGTACTTCCGGTCAATGCACGCAACTTTAGCTAAAGCGGTTAGTCTGCTTCACATTGTAATGTGTTTAAACTTATCTACATCTTATTTTCGTTTGATGCAGGCTATTAATGCGCCTGCTTGCTGTGTGGATAGTTTAATATATCGTTGGTAGTTATAGAAAGGTTAGTTTTAATGGAATAGATGAAGGATGTTTCTGATGTTTGATGTAGCTAGCCAAAACTACAAGTTCCCTGCAAGATCATAATATTATACAGTTGGACATCATCGGTGTAGTTTTGGCTTAAATATGAGGCAATATCACCCTGTAATAATATGCATTTCTTGTTGCAGTTATCCCAGAATAGATACAAGCAGTTCACAACTATTAAAATATGTTGCTGTGGTTCATCACATATATTTGGCAATAACAATGATTGGAAACAAATCGTAAAGGGAAGAATTATATAAAACACCAATCAATAATAATGTGTGTACAAAACCAATAATAATAAATATGTATGTCATAATTTGTATGCAAAATATGCTCTATTTAGACTAGAAGGCAACAAATACCAGCTTTGCCTATGTTGATCAGAATAGTGCCATGTTGGGCCCCTGAGGCTTCTAGTGGTAACATGCTGTGTAGAAGAAGATGTTGCTGTTGCTGGCTGCAGCTGAACCTGGCAACTTTTCCCAATCTCAGCGGGAGAAAATTCTGATTTTCACTGTCCACGATATTGGGTCATTCATGTGTGCTGAGATTCTAATTATTGTGTTTGTGTCAGTGCCAGAAGGCCTGAAAAGGGGCACAGGGCTACAAGGTCTGTCAACATGAACAAAGAAATGTTATGTCTTCTATTGTTCTATCTATGGTATTTAAAAGCAAAACACACCCAGAAAGAGTGCTCCATCATCGCTAAGATGTAATGAGTTAAAAAAAAAAAAAAAAANTAAAAAAAAAAAAAAAATACACTGTGTCCTTACAGGCACCGATACAGACTGATACAGACTGAATTTAGCAGACAGAGGAGCACAGTAAACTCATATTAAAAAGATGAGATTCAGATGTCGTTTTAATAATGGTTTGTGATGTTTTTTTTGTTTTGTTTTGTTTTTTACCCTTGTAGAAAATCATCTGAAATCAATGCCTTCTGACTAAGCAAGGACTGAAACTGACGAGGACGTACTAATGGAAATGGATGATAATGGACTACAGACATCTTGCTGTGATACAAGATGGTCACAGCAACTGTCAGGCCTTCCTCACAAGCTCCTGCAGCGACTGATGCCTTTCCAGAGGGAGGGTGTAGAATTTGCTTTATCTAGGAATGGACGGTAAGCAATGCTGGTTATATTTCATATTTCATCTCTGTTGCAAGTTTGTCCATCAGCCATTCTTACTTATTTGAAAGTTTTCTGTGTTAAGTTGCAAGGAACATCTTTGACATCAGAACAATAGTCAGGAATATTTCCAGAGGATGTGAACACTAACTATAAAGAGTTTGTTTTTTTGCACATGCAGAATATTGTAGTTGGAAGAATTCAGTTTATTTATTAATTAAATGTATTGGCAAAATATCATGTTCTGTTAACTTGAGTTTCATCTTTTGATAGAGGATCTGCAGGTAGGACATCACAGCCAGTTCACTTCCTTTGACTTTATACTTCTCCTCTGATTTGAGAGGAAACGGTTTGAAACACTTTAACTTCAATAACCATAAATTCTGTAAGGTGGCATCAATAAACTACACACGTGCACTCATATTTACTACCGCAGCCAGTTTTTGGTCACTGAGTGAGTGAAGGTTTCCCGTATTGCATCCTCAATGTGTGGTTTAGCTTAATAAAATGTTATATTTGCACTCATATTGTACAGAATGCAGCTTTAAGGCAAGCTGACCCACCTAACCTGTTCACAAAGGGAAAATTGATTTAACCTATAATGGCTCAAAATATGATCCACCAGTTAAAAGAGCAGGTGAATATATTCTAAATTCAGAAGGTCAGATTCTTTGAAAACAATTACGAGTCCATGGGAAGTTTCTCATTTGCCCTTAAATCCATAAGTGTTGAGCATTAGTCGTAAGAATGGGCCAGAATTTGTCCATTCCCTCCTCTCTGACCAGTCAATGTACGCTGGGGTTCTTCGGAAGGTCAGCGCAGGGGGAGCCAATCTGAGCGCCGCCGCTGTGATGTGGAGCGGCCATATTGATTCAGGAACACTGGGAGGCACTGCTTTGTTACATGGGCGGGTCAGAAGTCAATTGGCTCTCGCTGCACCGTGCGGACAGCTACCTCAGTCAATTGGCATCGATGTGACAGTAAGAGCAGCGTGGGCACTGCTTCTCTCAGGAGACAAAAGGAAATGGCATTAGCACGAGATATTGTAGGCAGAGGGAGCTCTGAAAGCAGACCCAACACTGATAAGATGGTGAATGTTGAAGATGAGATTAAAGTTCAATACATCCTGTCAAAACACATGCGCTTACATTCATGTATAAACATATTGTCATAAAGACAGTCAGGATGATTACAAGTTAAAACAACTATATTTTTGATGGTGATCTTGACATTTCTGTGTATTTATGGCCGCCCTCTAATGGGGTTACCAGGTTGTAGTTCTGCAAGTGGCTTCAAATTAAAGCAGCCACGATCAATGTACCTTTAAACACCTTCAGAGTGTTGAGAATTACTGTTGTTGGTAGTGTAACCTTTTATTTTCATGCATTTTTTGTATTTCTTTCAGCGCACGAGTGGCATTTGCAAAGGTTATGACATCATATCGCTATAATGGAACCCAGATGCGACATGATTTCTCCTGTATAACATCTTTAATCATCAGGTTTTGGTGTCAGTCCTTTATATTGATATTAAATAATCACACCGGTCGGTAGGAAGGAGCCTCAGTTGCATCGCTAGATCAGAATGCAATGCAACCTCATGACATGTTGCATTTATGGTAAGGGGCGACAATTCTGGGAAATGTAGGAAATGACAAAATGAAGAAGACACGGCAGGCTGACACAGCGTGGATACATCCACAACGAAAATAAAAAATAAACGACAGCCTTTCATGACAAAATAACTCCTGGATGCACTGAACAAAGATTGATGGTGGATGTCTAACGGTGTAGGAGTATCCGTGGGTGGATTTTTTCCCTTTTATTCTCATAGCCATTGTGTCATTTCACATCCAGAGCATCAAGAGTACTGAACCAAAACATCAAATGTTGTCGCAATTCAGATACTCATGCAGCCTGCTGCATCTGTGTAGGAGGGTGAGTGAATTTTATGGAGTTAGATAAAGGATAATGTGAGGATGTACAACAATAAAAACCCATGAGATGTGGTTGACTGCATTATTTGGTAAAGTTTAAAAGAAGTTTTGCCTTAGTAGTGAGATTTATACAGCCTCAGATGCTGATAGCTTACATTAATTTGGAGTAAAAGTACATCCATTAAATCCTCTTGGGGTCACTTCCATTAAAGTTGATTGTGCTCTGATCTGTCCAAAATATTATCATAAGTGACTGGCTGTGCTTTTATTCAATAAGGCCTGCTTTGCTGATGTGAGAGGAGATCAATAAGCAGAGAGTTGCCTCTCCTCTTGATGGTCAAATTACTGGGAGAAATCCATTCCAGAGATGGAGCCTGTTCTCTGTCCTCACATTCAACTTGATGTGTTTATACCATATTTGTGCTGGGTCATAAGTATTGTTCATAATATAGAAACTGAACAGCGAGTGGTTCCATTAAATCATTTACACCATTCACTACCCGGTTGGAATTTATCGTATGAAATACAATTGAGCTTCTTTTCAATTGTTGTACAGACTCCCATTCATGCCAGAAAAATCATATTCAATAACCAACACAGGGCTGGGCGATGACACCTTTAAAGGGAAGCTTCCAGGAGCACGGTGTTAACACTTTATTTGAAGTAGTTGATTCAGCCGGTTTGTCTGGACAAAATGGGTGGAAATAGACTTGTAAATTATTAATGCAGATAAAAAGAGATTCAGGAGACGCTGCAGTGTGAAAAGCAGAAGCGTTGAACAGCTCTGTGTGAGTCACTGGCTTTGTCACGTTCTGATTAGCGAGGCGTGCAACATAGAGAAGTTTTAAGAATGATTTCATAACGATGGAATAAAACTAAACATTTCCTTCTTCTACATGCTTCAACCAGAAATGGGCCGCTAGCAGAGGAAAGTATCATTGTAAAAACACCATTAGATCCTAAAACCATATGCTACAATGCCAACAGGAGAAGGGCTATAATGAAAAAGAAAGCAGATCGCAATCTAACAGACATTTTACCATGATGAGAAATGCATCATGAGGCAGACAGTTATGAGTCCCTACCTGCATTTTTATTTAAGGTTTTCCTCAAAGGTTTCCTCAGAAAAAAAAAAAAAAAAAAAANAAAAAAAAAAAAAAAAAAAAGCCGCACAGCTTTTTCTGAATTCCTATACAGGATCTATCATTAAAAACTTCGAAAGTTATAATTCTTTGCTGAGCAGCTTTTTTTTCAGTCTCAGATGTTTGTTACAGCTCTCCTCTGAGTTTGAAAGAAGAAACCCTTAAGTGAAACCTTAAAGTTTAGGATGATTTTTTGTTTTTTTGCAAAGAGCCACAGTTCTTCATCATTACGTAATCATAATTGTGGATTGTGCTGGGTGAGAACTTTTTAAAGTTGCAGACACTAATCCTCAGGTATCATCGCCTAAATCTTTGATTGATTTCAAGTTCATTTATGTAGCAGCGAACCATAAACCATGCCTGACATTCGACTGGGAGCCAAACATGGCACTTTCCCCACCTTTTGTGCAGAGTCCAACCTCCGACTCATTTTTTTTTTATCGTCCACAGCACACTGTNTTCCCCACCTTTTGTGCAGAGTCCAACCTCCGACTCATTTTTTTTTTATCGTCCACAGCACACTGTAGGCCTAGTCCTCAGAAGAAAAGCTTAACAGGGCTAGAAGATTGGGGTTAGACACGGGGCCAGGCAAAACACATCATTGTGCAGAGGTCAAACCCATCAAACCATCTTAGCCAGCCTGGGAGGAAAGCGAGCCCATTTCCTGACACTTTGGGGCTGGTGGGTTGCAGAGATAACATTAGAAAGATGCTGCGACGGGGACCGTGCCGTTGTCAAGCAACAGCGCTGCAGCATCCTCCCAGTCTCAAACCGTCAAGACGACACTCTGGTTATTTAAAGAAGGATGATTAATGTGTTGAGAAATGGCAAGCACCTGCCCCAGCCATCCCCCCCCCCCCCCCNAGTTTGTGAGTGTAAGTGTGTGTGGGTGTGTGCGTTTACATGTGTCTGAATTTGTGTGTTCACGCCTTTTTGCTTTTGTTCATGATTGTGTGTGTAGTTTTGCATGTCTTTTCTTTTGTGTGTGTGTATGTGTGTGTGTGTGTGTGTGTGTGTGTGTGCGTGTGCGCATTGCGCTGACTGGGCCGGTGTGCTGGCAATTAGAAAAACCACCAGTGGCAAGGTGCACATTAATCATGTTCCTCAGCTGAAAGAGAGAAATGGGGCGGAGATGGGGGGAGAGGAGGAGGAGGAGGAGGAGGAGGAGGAAGAATAATGAGAGAGTGTGTCTGAGGTATTCAGAGCTGCTCTGTTGTACTGTTTGGTCTGACATGATGTTGGACGCATTTATGAATAAGCAAGGTCATGACAATAGGCTGAAGCCTGCTGGGCAGAAAGAACCAGAGGTGCTTCGTCTGCAGAGCAAACTTCAGCTGGATATCAGCTAAAAAACATGTCTTGCTATCAAGCCATTGTTCTTCATATTGTATCGAGTGTGTGTGTTCCAACTTTGATTCTAACCAGTTTAAGGCGATTAACTATTTTTTCCAAGCATCATTTAAACACCATAATTAGCTTGAATTTAGCATAAAGTGACTTTAGCTTATGGCGAGTCACAGCCTGACATTTTGCCCTTGTGAGTCGACTTTGAAGCATTATTAAGCATTCTCTGTGTGTATTCCCTCACCTGATGTATTTCCTGTCATAAAATGGCTAAACATGTATATTCAACAAACAAGGCAATCATATTATTTCAATCTGTATACAGTTTACTCTACATTTTTGCCTTAATTCATTCAAGTGTGTATCAGAGTAAATACGCAGATGTGACAGGTAGAGTATTGGGTATAAGGTAAAAACTTTGGTTTTTATGCCCTCTTGATTACCTACAAGGCAATTTCCTCCACTGAAAGTCCATCTAAAATAAAGTTTTCTTTGTTTTCTTTTTTACAGATGTATGATTGGTGATGAGGTAAGCATACACACACACACACACACACACACAGATGCTGGTTCAGGGAATCTATTTTCCAAAAAAAAAAAAAAAAANAAAAAAAAAAAAAAAAATGAACCTGAGACTTTGCTGTATGCCTTCCAAATTAATTTGTCAACCCTGTGCAGCACTCCCACATGCCTAATCAGTTTTGACACAAGAATCATTCTGAGACCTTATTACTCTTGGGCTTCACATCAGCCCAGCCGTCATATGCAATTTACCGCAGAGTCTCTACCCGATTGACTTGTTTTTCTCCGCTCTCTTTGTGTTTTGATTTGCTCGGTCCAGATGGGTCTTGGGAAGACAGTGCAGGCCATTGCGGTTGCTTACGCCTTTCGACAGGAGTGGCCCCTCCTGGTGGTGGTGCCCTCTTCCCTGAAATACCCCTGGATCGAAGAGCTGGAGAGGTGGATCCCTGAGCTGCAGCCTGGAGATGTCAACCTGGTAGAGAGCAAGAGTCACACCATGTAGGTCACATGGTCATACACCCCTCTTTGAGGCCTTTATCTTGACCATTTTCAATCAAAAAGTTATTTTAAAAAATGCAAGTATATTCTTTCCTCCACTGGTTTATTATTCTCATCATTGCCACTAAAACACTAAATCCTCTCACTTCAGGGATAAAAATAATTACGATTTATGATTATGCATGGCTTATTCTGAGGAAATCTATCACAGTACCTTCTTTGAATCAACTTGATTATGTTTCAAATAGACAATAAATATGCAATCAGTAAGCTGCATTTTATTCATTTTATCAATATCCATTTTTTTTAAAGATAAATATTCTAATCTGTTGAAGTATCAGGATGCAGTCAGAGCCAAAAACTGGAACTGTTGGACACCTGCACACCTCTGGTGCCTGAGGAAGGTACCTTAGTGCTCATAATTATGTTCAGCAACATTTATAATGCCAAAGATTACATTCAGGATAAATAATCCACAGGATTACGCATTTGTCTGGATGCAAATTCAAGGCTGCAGCCATTCTTTGAGATGAAAAGGAAGTCGTTATCCTGTAACAAGTAGGGCAGTTTGTCACTTCTGCGTCTGCACATGGAAGTGAGACGGAATAAGAAAGATGATGGTGTGAAGTCGTGCCTGGACTCAGCATTGTGATGGACTAGGAGAAGTGCTGACACATTTAACTCAAATCGTGGATCTGTGACAGGAGCCATCAGGGCCCGATGTTTGACAGAATGACAGACAAATTATGTCAAGGCTTCAGTATTGACTATAAGCCGAAATTCTCAAAGCAGGAAGTGGATAAAGTGCTATCACAAAAGAACGTTCCTTACAGTATTTTCACTGCTGAGCTACACTGTCGTACATTATTGAATAATGCAGCGTTTAAACCCTGAAAACAGCCTGCACCCACTTTTATCTCCTCAACTTTCCCTTACTTCTCTTAGTTTTTTTTATTTTTGAATGAAACAAACTTTCTTTATTTGCGACTTGCAGGGAAAAAAAAAAGTTCCCAACGTCACATCATAGATGAGGCGCAAAGAGGTTGTGAAACCCTTCTGGGGAAAATGTGTCCTTGAACTGGATGTGTTAATGACGGAACGAGGAAGCAAGAAAAAAAAATGAGGCAGCACCTCCTTCTCAGTATTTTGACTCCTTTATTCTTTTATAGAACATAAATGGCACTTAGCTTTTTACAGCTTGGAAATGTGTGTGTGGCAAAGGCAGAAAATTAGAGCCTGACAGATGCTGGAGATGTTTTTGATTTCGTGGAAATTCGTATTTCACCTTCATGCTTTTGCATTCTGTTTTTTATGTCTGTGTTTTTGAATCGAAAAATATAGAAAAATATACAAATTGCAATATCCTAAGAAATTTTTTTTTAAGAGTTGAAGAAGAGATGATGTAGGAACGTCCTGCAGCATGCCGATATAACCCTATTTTGTGCCAGGCACTGTGTCCATGTGTGTGTGTGTCTAATGTAATGTGTATACAGGTTGTATTTGTTGGGCTCAAACATGCAAAATCACCAGTATGGTCCTTTATTAACATTTATCACACATCCTTTCGCATGTCGTTTGTGGATGTTAAAGGATCATACCACCCATTTTGCATGTTTGAGCCTAATATATTCAATTTTCATAGGCATAACATTACTGACAATCATTTCCCAAAGCATACTACTGGAACGGTGAATTAAAAATGTTTTTCCTACCTTCCAGACCGCCATTGGTTTCAGTTCATTCTGCTATTAAAATCAACTTGTTGATACTTGAAACGTTCTTGGGATAGGTAATCCATCATCGCCAACAAGACGTGTATTCAGGTTTTTTTGAAGTTTCGTAATTTTAGCGTTTAAGCACAATAAAAAGTGTGATGTGAATGTATGCCTCCACCGGGGAATATAGTCCCAAAAGAAGACCTGTGTTTGTCGAAAAATTTAAAGGGCTGTGACTTCATAAGGCTACGTAACTATTAGCAGGAGAAACATGGATTTTTAAGGTGGGTGTATCGCTCGAATATTTGATTTTGAAAGATTAAGAGATTTTGCAAAATATCAGGAAAGCTGAAATACGGTTTTATCTTTTGGGAAATGATTGTCCATAACATAACATGTATGAAAATTGCATATGTTAAGCTCAAAAATGTAAAATGGGTGGTATGGTCCTTTAAAGGTTGAATAAATGGTGTGTGTCCTTGTCCCTGCAGGGGTATCAGCAGCAGTAAGGTGACGGTGCTGGGCTACGGCCTTCTCACCACCGATGCACGCCCCCTGGTGGAGACTCTGAGCCGGCAGCGGTTCGATGTGGTTGTGGTGGACGAATCCCATTACCTCAAATCCAGGAATGCAGCCAGGACCAAGATCCTGGTTCCTCTCATTCAGAGCGCTAAGCGGGCCATCCTGCTCACCGGCACACCAGCCCTGGGCCGGCCTGAAGAGGTAGCTATAATAATGATTTAGCTAAATGAAAATTTAATGATCCTCATGGGTAAATAGTCATTATAGTAAAAAAATAAACAGCCACCATGAACTTTGCATTAGTCATATTAAACCCTCCTCCAAATGCTGCACTGAATATTTAATTAAAGATTATTTCCATCCCACAAGTGTTTCACTTTACAGCAGGGCTGATCGCCATGGTAACTTTGGCTGCAAAGCCAACCTGCTTCCAGAGTTGGTGATGTTAGGATCCACACGTACCAAAAGCCAATTAACTCTGGCATCACTTTATCCTAGAGGATCCCGTGCACTTATTTCAATAACCTTTGTTGCAAAAACTTCATTTACAAAACCCGATATGAACAGATACTGCACTGCAATAAATGAGACAAGTAATAAAAAAGAGCAGCACAGGGGGAAAGTATTGAATTTAGAGACAATAAGAAGTGCTGTTCACAGGACAACAGAGCCGTTCCCCTCCATAATGATTTATTATATCATTTTATATATATATCATATTGAAGCCGTAGATTGCAGCCATATTCCATCACTGCAGCCCCTGAAGATGAAGTGGACTTTGTGAATAGAAAATCACTTTACAACCTCGATGTGAAGACAAAAGTGTATCAATAAGAAGTTGTGTAAGTACATGGTGCTTGGGCCGGTGATAAAACCTATTTTTCCTCACAAATTTGTCCAGAAGATGAAGCCATTATGATGAATTAGCAATCCATTTTTATTTCCAATGTATAGTTGACTTAAAGATTATGTACATCCAATACACACACACACACACACACACACCCTGAAATGTGCTGCAATTAGCTGAAACATATGTTCACATAACCCCACAATCACTCATCTATAATTTTGCTTTTGTTATTCTATTTTTTCTAATTTATGGGTCATCTCAGCTGGATCTGCGATTGTTATTGGCTAATTGTTACAGGCTCTGCCCCTTTTTTTGCATAGTTTGTTCATTGATTATTTTGAAAAATCTCTAAGACACGCCGGTGCCTAACTTCCACGACGCTGTGAGGAAAACTCGATCACGACAATTAACCGATGAAATTCAGGCAGCTCATTAATTCCAAACCGGAATGAAGCTAGAACTCGCGAGAAAAGTGCGTAACGGGAAAGCGTGCACGCGTTACTTTGCACGTGCGCGTGTGTGATACATGCCATGCTGTCATGCCTTTCCCTGACTGCAATGGTGAGGTTAGTTTTCAGATATCATCTCTCTCTCTCCATCTCTCTCTATTTCTGTATCTCTCTTTCTCCCTCTGCCACTAGAATGTGAAACTGAATATAACATTTTATCATTCCCAGCATAAACCTGATAAGCCCTGTCCCTGCGTCTGTGCCAGTCTCCCCGCTGCCATCATTACTCACTGTGGCTCTGACATCGAGTTAGCACACAGCTCAGGGCATGCTGCACCGTTCATGATGTGCCCTCATTCCACCCACCTATTATATCAACAGTGTGAGGGGGAAAATGCAAAGCTGCTGTTGAACAAGCTCTGAATTTAGAACAGCACTCTCACTGTGGCTGCTTATTCAGATCGCCTTGCTGATGACTACCTGTCATTACTTCAGAAATTGCTGCAAACGCTGGAAATTGACAGAGACGTGAACGCATGGGGCGCCACGCACATTCTCGGGGGTTTTGTCGCAATCTGTGATGCATGCACCCGGCTTTGTCGAGTTTGTGATTTTTAATCCCAGCAATCTGGTGGGATTAAAATTTGTATATTTATATTCACTTAATGTATAAATTTTGCACTTTTAATTTGAAAAAATCAGCCTGGGTTAATTGGTTTTGGCACATATTGCTACATTTACACAATGCAGGACAAGGACAAAATGGAACAGGATCTTGAAAATAGTGTTTGACAGGAATCGTGAGTGGAGGACGGATAAGTTGACAGACAGGACCGTCTCCTAAAGTGTTACGGCTGTGAGGAAGAAGAAATAGAACAGAATAGAAGAAAAAGACGAGAGATGAAGAAGCATATTGTATTCATAGAGTTTCTTTTCAGACTAAGATACCGAGATATTATCATGCACACACTTGCTTCACCTTGTCTCAACTCTCTGGCTCTGTCACAAACACATGCAGATGCACGCACGCACACACGTACACACGCGCGTGCACACACTCTCCGTTACATTTGCACTTAAGGTTCATTTTCTGTCTATTTCAAAGCTTTTCACTCAGATTGACTCCCTCTACCCCAAGAGATTTGGAACCTGGACTGACTACGCCAAGAAATACTGCAATGCCCATTACAGGTAAGTGGTCAACACACACACACGCACATACATACACATACACACAAACAGATGTCGTTGATAGAGCAGGATAAAGCAATTTGCTGTAAATCTGCTCTTAAAGAAACATTTTTGCTTCATATGCTAATAATTGTTATACATCTTGATCCATCTTGTCTGTTTCATTCGTTTCATTCGCTTATTTTCATATTGCATGTATCACTTTTTATATATTTTGATATTGCACGTATTTTCATTCATCTTTTCACCATCCCCATATGCCCTGCTGGTGTTTTTGTGCAGTTGTATCCTGTTCTTACTGTATTTTCTGCTGCAGCAATTCCCCTCCCCCCACATTGAAAAGTCTTTATTATCTCTCTCTTAACATTTCATTTCATCTTTTCAAGCCCTTTGTTTGTATAAAGTGGGCATACCTGACTACTGAGTGGAGGGTTTGTGCTTTGAGCCAGGCCACAACCAAGCTTCTACTGCCATTTGGCTGGTAGTTACAGGTATCAGTTACATGTGTGAACAAACACATCAAATGCATTATTTTGGGCGTCCATCAAAGCCATGAGATCAGCTGGGGATGGGCTCAGCATCACCAAGTTTGTATGAAATGTTATAAAATGTTCCATACGCACTTCCATACAGACTTGTATTGGAAAAATCTTCCCACTGTTAAATCTAGGGTTTGTTATCTTCATAACAGTAAGGTAATTGTGGGGAATGGGGCTAGGAAGTTGCTGGTTTCAATCCTCAAACCAGGTAGAAACCCCATTATATTAGAAATGATGAGTTTCCCTCCCTCAGCAATGATAGTTTATATGCCAAAGTGAGAAACAGTAAATTTTGGCAGTGGCTTGTTAAGTTTGTTCAGAGTTCCAGCCAATATGGCAGATAACCAGCCTTTGTTTGCAGGGCCAATTCTATTCTAAAAATCCATTTGGCTGATAAATTGTGAAAGTTACAGGCGAGTTTTGGGATGAACCTGCTGCTGTGGCCATTAGACAAAATAGCTCCTGCTCTGCAAAGTGCCCTTAAGCAAAATCCACTTTCCCCAACCGCTCCAGCAGAGCTGCTCCGTGGTGAACGATGGAAGGCTGTTGTAACACCGGGCAGCTCCCAGGTGGGATTGCTGAAGTGTGTTTAACTATTCCCCCAGGCGATTGCTGTAAATCTGCTTGCTTTTTTAGTAAGTTTTTATCGTCAAATAGTAGTTTAAAAATGTATATAAACAGCGAGTGCATGAGCAGCGGCGGCTTCTCCTCTCATTCGCCGCCATTGCATCTCTTACAGGTACTTTGGGAGGCAGAGGCTCTGGGACTGTCGAGGGGCGTCCAACTTGGAGGAGCTGCACCGGCAGCTGAGCCAGATCATGATCCGCCGTCTGAAAGCTGACGTCCTCAGCCAGCTGCCCGCCAAAGTCCGCCAGCGTATCCCTTTCGACCTGCCCAAGGATGCGACAAAGGTAGTTGCTGCCCAGAGTGTGTGGACAGAAATAAAATTCTGGTATCAATGAACTCCTCTCCAGCCACAGAAAGGAACAAATGGGACCTTAAAGGAGCATACCTGTGCTTTTGCATGTTTGAGCCCAATAAATACAACTCGCATACACATTACATTAATGCCAAAAATATTCCAAAACACACTACTGGAGCAGTATGTTTTAGAATCGTTTTTCCTACCTTCCAGGCAGCTATCGCATTCAGTTCATTGCAGTATGCTATAAAAAACAACTTGTAGAGATCTGTCACATGCTTGGGATAAGAATCCATCACAGCGAACCAAACATCTTTCTTATTTTTTGTCGAAGTTATTTCATTTAACTGATCCAACATGGAGCTGCATGGCATAAAATGCATGTCTCCGCCAGGGAGTATAGTTCCAGGAGAAGATGGTTGTTACCGAGAAATTAAAAACATTTGGGCATCATGCTAGCAGGCGAAGCATTGAATTTTAAAGTGGGTGTATCACCTGAACATTTGATATTTAAAGATTAGGCAATTTAGTAAAATAACTAAAACTAAAATACAGTTTTATGCTTTGGAAATGGTGTATTATTGGGCTCAAACATGCAAAAGCACTAGTATGGTCCTTTAAACACACACACAAAAAACCCCAGAAGCATCCGGAGCAAAATGTATTCAGCAGCGATAGACATTTTACCGCACTTATCTCTTTGTTGTGAAGCGTTAAAGAAGAGCTACTGTATGCTACTTGCAACTCGCTGCCATTACCATCCGTTTGTGATGCACCAATGAAGCCTGAACTGGCTAACGCAGCTTTAGCATCTTCTTTAGGACACGCCAAATATATGCTGAGTGTGTGTGTGTGTGTGTGTCTGTGTCCTTTTCACCATAATAACGTGGATGTCATATTTTGCGTGTAGGTGTGTGCATCTTTATTAGCCTTCCAAAACTTACAGGTACAGTTGCTTACAGTTTCTGCCTCCCACGCCAAACTGGACCTGTGTGACTTTGACCCTTTGACCTTTGTGGCTGTCAGCGTCTCGCCTCCACTTTGCCTTAGATGCGGAGCAGTATTAAAACCAGCACACCCTCTAAAACAGCCACGAAGAAGCCTTTTGTTGTATTTTGTATCATATCAGCAGGAGCAGGAGTGGAAAAACACTGGAGGAGCTCTTTCAGCGCCCCTCCGCTAATTAAAGCAGAGAGCTCCTGTTCCTGGAATGACACAACAATAAGGAAGTTGTTGGGGAAAATGATGATGCAGGATTTTTCGCCTGATCTCCCTAAATGTTAACGGATGCTTTAATTAGGGGCTAAATATGGTCAATGTTTCTCCATAGTGGCACCAATTAGGCCATTGAACGTATACGTGTAGAAGCGCTGGAAAAGTTCACGTCACATCTTGTGTGAATAGCTGAAACAGCAACTTTCATGCACAAGAACCCCAGAGAAGATCAGAGATCATCTGTCTTTGACAAAAATGAAAAACAAGAATTCGACCTATGATTTCTCTGCGTTTTGGTTTAATTATTGTGGACTGTTTTTTAGCCGTAACTAGATTAATAGAGAAATTCGAAGGACGCACATGAGAGCTCAAACCTCCTCCACCCACACTGAACAAGCCATGAAAAAAATTGCCTTGTTCTTATAAAACACTGGCTGAAAGAGAAAGAAATTATATAATAAACATAATACTTTTGTGGGTTTAACTCTTTTACTATTAAAGATACATTGCATGTAACTGGATCTGGACCAAACTGCAGCTTTTATAATCTATCATGGCGTAAATATGCCTGATTTGAAGAGGAATATTGAAGAAACTGTTAAGAAATCCTTGAAAACCATTCTGGATCTGGATCTGCACCAAATTTTAAAGGGTTCTTTCCTGAACAGAAGAATAGCTCCCATTTCAGCAAACATAAATGCACCTCAGGGGGCTCAACGGGATGAGTCACATAAAAAAATGTGACAAATGAGACAGAGTGAACAAATCAACAGATTTGACCCCTGAGACAATAGATTCATCCCTGCAGCTTAATGAAGACGTCGGGAAAGGCAGGTAGGAAGTGAGGAGTCACCATGGAATCCCGTAGAAAACGTCCTCGAGAGGAACGAGGGGAAGAAGTAATAAGACACTCCAGGCTTGGCAGACATTATTTTGAGTTTCCTGTAACAAAATGTGGCTTGGTGAGGACATATAGACCAGGAAATACTAACAGAACCACTCAGCTCCTTCCTCCTATCTCATTTTACTCCCTAATGATGGCTTTTATCTTCCACAGCCAGACACTTTTTATGCCCCTCTTGCCCTTTACGTTTTCAGGCCTGGCCTTTTGTCAGCGTTAGCGTAGCGGTTCAGTGAATATCATTGCAGGTGGAGTGTTTGGCCACTAGGTTTCTTTTTTTTCTTTTTTTTTTTTTTTTNTTTTTTTTTTTTTTTAGTCAAAATACAGTAGATATTTGCTGTTAAAACCTCTGTGATGCATTTTGAGGAAGTCGTCTTGAACACACAATGTCAAAATGCACTCTGGTAAAGAAGCATCCATTATTTCTATGAGAGCAATATAAGGCCTCCCTTCATTTCTCTCTCTCTCTCTCTCTCTCTCTCTCTTTCTCTCTCTCTCTCTCTCCACCCCCCATCCCCCATACACACAATTCTATATATGCATGTGCTTAATTCTATATATGCATGTGCCCACCTTTTCTTTCAGCTTGCCATATGGTTCACAATTTAGCATCGTTTGGTATGTAGCACCCTGGGATCATACCCAATCCTGCTAGGTTTTTCTGCATTTTGTGGCGTTATTACCCCCAAATTGCAAAAATGTTACATTTTAAGGAGGTCAGCACTATTCTGCAGCACTCAAAGTTCTAGCCAGAATAAGAAAACTGAATCTACCTGTGCTTTGCATTTATCTTATGCAGCATGCTGCTTTTACAGCCAGATTTTTCCATAATGAGCTGGAGCTTTTGTTGCATTGTCGCATTACTGTCAAAAACAAATGATTTGATATTTCTCATAGCCTGCTGTTAATTCCTTGGGTTTCGCGTGAATCTTGTTCTTATGATAAACAGGGCTAACCTATATGTTGACAAAAAAAAGAAAGAAAAAAAATGCACGGCCTTGCTACATGTCTTGTTTACGGGTATGAGGATGCATATGCTGCTCTTCACCAGCAGCCTTTCCCACTGCGATCCACTCCGCTCGCCACTACCTCCTTAAATACTTCTCGCCAATCACCTTGAGAGCACACGAGGCATCTTTGATTTATTGTACTGGCCCGGCTGCTTCTCCATCTTCGACCCCAGCTTGTCACAAGGCGGCTATAATTGGGAGATGCTCATGACCCACCTAACACAGCAGCCCAGTTGGAGGGGGGTGGCATCCTTGGGAATTCTCCATCTCTCTCTCTCTCTCTCTTTTTCTCTCTCTCTCTCTCTCTTTCTTTCTCTTCCAGGGAAAGTAGGACACCCAGCAGAGCACCATTAATTGTTTTGCCCTTTATATCTCAAAAACAGGAGAGAACAAGAGAGGAAGGTGGATGGAGAAATAAAGGATGCTCTCGTTGCTTTGCAGGAGGCCTCAGCCAGCTTCGCCGAGTGGGAGAGACTGATGAAGGGACTGGGGTCGGGGGTCGTTTCTACACACAGCTNTTCGCCGAGTGGGAGAGACTGATGAAGGGACTGGGGTCGGGGGTCGTTTCTACACACAGCTCCTTCACTGAGGTCATGAGCCTGGTCACGCAAATGTATAAACAGACTGCTATTGCCAAGGTAATGGGAGAAGAGGTTGCGCTATAGCTTGTTTTAGTTGACAACACACATAGGAGGCCATAAAAACCATTCAACAGGAAGGAAAAAGTCAGATTTCAGCTAAAAGCATCTGCACTTAAAGCAATCAAGCCTCTGTTGGTGTTTAGGTCAGCTAACATTGGCGGATGAATTCTGCCAGAGATTTGCTTTCACCACTTTTCCCCCTCCTGTGCTCAGTATTTATAATTTCAGACAGGCAGTCTTCTATTTCAAGAGACTAATGCTTCATCACGGACCGGATAAAATAATACCGGCTCAGTCTATGTCCCATTTTTTTTTCTTTTTTGCAAGTATTTTTAGTTGATTCAAAGGAACATATGTGAGCAGGCTTGTGCCAAAAAAGCGAGGGATGATAAATCAAAGTAAAAATGCTGCATCCGAACTGGTGAAAACTCATTAATGTTCCTCAACAAAAAAATGTCATTTATTTTCCAGCAGCATTATCATTTCAAAACCAAAAGCAGAAGAAAATACAACAACCTGCAACAAAATGAACCCAAACATTTGGATTTAAGGATAAATCTGATGGCTATAATTGCAGCTATGTAACCTGTGTGGACAAGGAAGCAGTCAGCACCTACTTTTCCAGGTTTAAAATCATTTTAATATTGTGTCTGAGCCCTAGAAATGAAATATATCAACCAAATAACTTTTAATAGCTTAAAAATTGGCCAAATAATGTAATTTTTATTCATTTTCATGTTTCAGGAAATCATGAATTGATGGCATCATTTGATGTTCAGGGTGCTTTAGCCATCCACTCAATGAGATCTCAAGGGAAACCATCACCATGGTAACAGAGCCTAATGGTCGCCAGCGAAAGCACTTAGACAAAGTAGGGAGTTATAACTGAGGTATTATTCAGTTGCGTCCAGACCGGCATGATTACTCCTTATCTCAAAGTTACATACCGCACTAAAATAGCATCTCTGTGATGTAGTTGCCATGGCAACTCAGCAGGCTCTCGGTTTGAAGTGACGCTTTTTAATGAGAGAAAAATAAGCAAGCTCAGTGTGGGAAGGTGGCTGGATACATACGAGGAAGGTCGGGGTCAGAGCACCTGGTGTGTCTTGTCTTGTCAAAAATCGAGCAGGCACAGACGAAGTGTCATTTTAAACCTCCTCTTCCTCAACAGAAGCTGTATATGTGGAGTTTTAATATCTGAGCGCAAGACTTGGTGATTTGTCTGTATGTTCTAGTTGAAAAATTCTTCAGAGTAAATATATCCAACAAATACATCACTCTTCAAGCATCTGTCACTTTGGAGAGCCCGGCACTCCTCTCAATTAGCCCGACGGCCTCAGCCACGAGGAGCGCGGCCCCGAGGTTAACGAAGACCGGAGATAACCGCGGAATGCAATCATCGGCACGCTACCCGCTCAGCCTGCCTTCAAGCTTGGATCTTTTTGCGCTTGGTGTTGTTTGCTGATTGGATTTCTGCTCAGTTTAGCCTAACACTGGACCTCCTTTCATTACAAAGCCCCCCCTGCCCACTCACCCACTGCAAAGCTGATACTGCAGGGCCAAGTCTCATTTCCTCTCCTATCGGTTTTTTAGAGTCAGACACACTTTCACTACTTCAGAAAAAAAAAAACACATGTTCTTTTTTTGTTGTTTTTTTTTTTGTTTTTTTTTGGATCGATGGGAAGGGGTGCAACGGTGAGATAGATTCACACATCTATGTCACTCTGACGAGCATCGCGGCCCCTGCCTGCCTGCCAGTCTGCCAGGCGACTGAGCTGCCAAACGCCTTTGGGGTATTTTTATTGCTTTACCCACCAAGCATCTGCTCCCAATTACCCAGAGAGGACGGCTCTGATGCTGGACTTTAAAGCAAGCTAACGGGCCGCTTCAGACAGCCGAGAAGTTTGTGCACTAATTAAACTCAGCGGAAAGAAGCCGCTGAAGCCAAGCCGTCAGTAATGAGGACCCTCCAGAACAGAACAGGGTCGGCAGGCCGGGCGGAGAGATTCATTATCAGGCGCATTGGCTAATTATCAGCGAGGCAAAGCAGAGGTTCTCCCACCAGAGCAGGTGTGATGGCTGCAGAGGTTGTCAGGTTGCAGGAGGTGTGGAGATTATAGGGGTGGGATTCACACCAACGAGAAGGGCCCTGTCTGCAAAACCATGGGCTCTGTTTGACTCAAATCAAACCTCAGTATTTCTCACTAGTTGGTGCTATTCTTGGATGCTTTTTTGGCCCGGGGCTCTGAAATGAGCCGAGCGCCGGATGCTCGGTGACACGCTCATGCAGCACATTCACCACAGCTTTGCAGAAGGGAATCAGAGAACGGCCAGAGCCATCACAGAGTGATCGCTGGTCAGCATCGCGTGGTGAAATTATAGATATGGATACCTGCAGGGTACAGTTAACTCACTAGCGATCCTACAAGGTGCTTTCCAGATTGTTGGCTTCCTGCTGTCAATTAAAGTCGGAGGCATCATCTGCAACGAGGAGGATGCCGGTAAATTTGGACTGTGATGTTTTTAAATCATTCTTCCAGTCCTCTTCGCAAATAACGCACGGATAACAGGCAAACAATCAAAAAAAAAAAAAAAAAAAAAAAAAAAAAAAAAGCCACGCACTTACATAAGAATAAACCAAACAAATAACTCCAGAATAAAATAGTTGAGAAACTAAACTTTTAACTTTCCTGCAGTAATTTTGGACTGCTGCTGTCACTTTGACAGGTAACCAGCCTTATATTTATCTTTCAGGGTGTTTGCAGGTCCTGAAAAGATCATTTTAAAACATTTGACTCAAACTTTAGGGCGTGAACTGTCACAAATTCAGTCAAATAAATGAAAAGTGGATCTTAAACTCACTCGTCGGTGACACTTTTTAGGAATATAACTGTACACCCACAATTAAATCTATGACGGAATTTGCAGAAGCCCTGGATTTGGATGGGTTTTTTTTTTCTTTTTATGTAACAGGTGAAATCATTAAGTCTGGTCCTTTCGTTTGAGGATGGAAAGGTGAATTTCTTGCAACCGGTGTCAGTCAATACACAAATACCAACAAAACAGAGCACACAGCAATCATATCTCCGAGCCGTGGGATATTGATTTGCTCTCACTATCTAGGAGCTGACAAATGCACCCGAGTCGCTCCGTGCGCTCTCTCCTTTTAAGGCCTGGATCCCTGGCATTCAATAGAGAATCGATCACAAAGAAAGGATGCCGCGGTGATTAATTGACTTCTTCACTGATCTAGCCGATTCCTCCGTGTGCGGCCTGCGAGTGAAGTGATGGAGTCAGTCGCTCTCATTCATCTGTGTCTATTTCTGTATCTGTGTTTCGTGTGTGTGTGTGTTGTGGTCAGGCGGGAGCCGTGAAGGACTACATTAAGATGATGCTGGAGGCGGAGCAGCTGAAGTTCCTGGTGTTTGCCCACCATCTCACCATGCTGCAGGCCTGCACCGAAGCCGCCATCGAGGCCAAGGTAACCTCGGGCTGTCTGCAGGCGCTGGATGTCTTAAAATGTCTCAAAGTGGTATTAAGCAATGGCCGCTGCAGGAAATAAAGCAACAATGGCAAAAGGATTTTAAAATTCTGACTAGAAAATCGGAACCCCTGGCAACTGGAGTCATTGGTATATGTTGTTATATATTTTTATTGCAGTTGGGCCTTACACTGAAAAAACAAACTTTTTCGTATAGTAAAATATACTAAATGAACTGACATAATTTCTACATTGTAATATTAAGTTTCAATGAGAA
>VXCM01002414.1:0-70780 GCA_014773175.1 Lucifuga dentata
AGAGGGGGGATTACATAAAGGTGATAAGATGGTCAAAGCTTGTCACCTCGGGCTGTGTCTGTGGCACTGGATTCACCAGAGAGCACAACTCACCCATTCATTACCAGTTAAAAATAGAATACATCCACACACATGTCTGCACACACTCATAGCAGAGGCTCTATATTGATGTCTCATCATTACTGGAGCAGCCATGCAATGACGTCAGAGGAGGCGTGTTTATTTAGAGAGCAAGAGAAATGGTTCAGCGGGGTATGGGGGGTGTTGGTGCGAGAGTGACGTGCTCCTCCGTCATCTGCCCTTACATAACCACTGTGGTATGGTTTAGTATCACAAATTTATTTGAGGTCTTAAAGGACCATACCACCCATTTTGCATGTTTGAGCTGAATAGATTCAATTTTCATACACATAAGGTTACTGACAATCATTTCCCAAAGGATAAAACTGTATTTCAGCTTTCCTGATATTTTTCAAAACCTCTTAATCTTTCAAAATCAAATATTCCAGCGATACACCCACCTTAAAAATCAGTGTTTTGTCTGATAATAGTTATGCAGCCACAAGAAATCACGGTCGTTAAAATTTTTCGATAAACGCAGGTCTTCTTTTTGGGACTATATTCCCTGGTGGAGTTATACATTCACTCCACTCTTTTTATTGTGCTTAAATGCTAAAATTATGAAACTTCGATAAAAACCTGAATACATGTCTTGTTCGCAATGATGGATTACCTATCCAAGAGCATTTCAAGTAACAACAAGTTGATTTTAATAGCATGCCAGAATGAACTGAAACCAATGGCAGTCTGAAAGGTAGGAAAAAATGTTTTTATCTCACCATTCCAGTAGTATGCTTTGGGAAATGATTGTCAGTAACCTAACGTGTATGAAAATTGAATATATTAGGCTCAAACATGCGAAATGGCCGATGTGATCCTTTAACGGGATTTTGGGTGGTCTTTGCACTACAAAATCTTCCAATCTAATTCTTCCTGGTAAGAGTCATGCAGGCTGCAATGCAGTATTCTTCAGAGGAACCTGATCTACCAGATCTTTACTGTTTCATTAGTGTTTCTCTTATGCAATATGTTCCTCAGCAGAGAGACAGAAATGCCCCTCTGGGTGAACCGTAATGACCCTGCAACAGAAAACATTCTTCCAACCAATCAGCCCACAGGAGAGTGTACTGTGAGGATACGTAGTACAGCTGGGAAAACACACACACACACACACACACACACACACACACATAAATATACACAAAGTATCCAGATTACCCAATGAACACACGTCAGCTGGTCGAAGGGCTGTAGCATTCTGCGGTGGAGGATTACATGTTATTCAAAACAAACCTGAGGTCAGCGTCCCCTAAAAAAGGGGAGGATGCAGTGCAGCCAACCTGTAATAACATCAAGGTGTTTTTCCACTTCCCTTAGCATCAGCTCATGCCATAGTAGTACGAGTTAATGATTGATACCTCACACAGGCCAATCAATAGACTACCGCAGACCCGCTAGCAGTGTGACAGCAAAGTCTAATTTTTCAAAGCCTTCTAACATGACGTTGGCGGGAAAGTTGTATTGATTTCTAAATCCTGTTTTTGAAGGATTCACCTTAGATAACTGGCCGTGTCACTCATACAGCAGGCAGCCAGCAACATCAGCCAAAATCCACAATTTGATCTAAATTATTCTAAAATGTCTCAGATGTTAGAAAGCAGGATAAATCGAGACACAAGCCTAGAGTTACTACAAATTCAATATAGAGTATTTATTTTATTGGATAATGTCATAATAACTGTCTGATATTTGCATCAGCTTTCCTCAGAACAATAAAACATTGTCACTGTTTACCGGCCATCCATAGGTAATTAATGGAGAAATTCCTAGTGTTGTCATAGACTGCAGTCAGATTAAGTTTTTAATCATGCAATTATTTTGAAATTTCAGAAAGAATATCATATCATTCTGGTTCATTTCAACAATAAATGTATCTAAATCATTAAATCTAAGTAAATTATTTTATAATTATCAGCCAGTTAAACTGAATTACACAGCAAACATATCTTAGTCATTAGCAGCAATAGAAGCGGAGTTTCCTGCTTCTTCCTGTCTAGCCTTTAGTAATATCCGAGAATGTTTGGGATCATTTTTTAAATTTTGAACACATTTCTGGCCTGTAATTTACATGGTTACAAAATCATTTAATCTGGTAATTTGTATGCAGGGGTAGGCAAATCAGAGTGACAGCTTGGCTAAGTCAGGCTGAGTCTGCCTCAACAGCTTCCCGTTAGACCTGCCGCTCCACCAATAGAGCTGAACATTATGTGCTTTTCCCTTGTTTTAGTGCCGCATTGATCCGCAGCGAGAGACACAGAGCTGAAGGCAGTGAGGCGAGGAGGGAGGGCAGCTATAGCACTCCTCACTGACTGCTGCCTTATCTGCAAGACAGGCCCAGTCCCATGCTGGTAATCTCAATACTGTTGGCTGGCTCTAACTTAGATGAGCCTAAGTGCCACATATCAGTGCACCATCCACTCTGCAGTCCCCTTGAGTTTAGCTGATGTGGGCCACTGAAGAGGGAAAGAAGCCAACATGTCTGTGTTCAGGTTCAGCAGGATGATTCAGTCTGTCATTATAGATGGTGTCACCGCTGCTGCTACACACTCAGAGTAGAGGTTAGTGTTGAATGTATGTGTCGTTTGGAACGTAACAGCAAAAATGCTGCAACGGCGTGTCCATACTGAACATATCTGCAAAATGTTTGGCATCAACTGTTTCAATTTTGCTTTCCTGCAAAATCTGTTTGTAGCAGCTAATTATGGTTAATTGGTTTATGATAGGAGCATGGTGGTTAATACAGTTGCCTCAAAGCAGGGAGGTCTTGGGTTTGAATCCAAATGGGGGATTTTTGTATGGAGTCCATGTTCTCCCTATCTCTGCCTGGGTTTGCTTTGTGTATTCTGGGTTCCACCCACCTCCAAGTTAATGGGAAAGTCTTGAACAGGGTGTACCTTGGCTCTCGTCCCAAAAAGCTAAGATAGGCTCCAGCTCCATACCACCCATAGGATAAATGGGTGCCTTAGGTTAGGCAACTACTGGACTTTGATTGAGGTTAGGGAAAATCATGTCCACTGCAACTAAACTGAGGTGAAGGTATGGTTAAGGTTTGGCAAGCAAATCCACTTGGTTATGATGGTAATGGTTAAATGGGTGCTGTCTTCCTGTACAATCATAAAACCCAAGCACAGAGCTGTGTCCCAAGCCAGTCATCTTCACTGATGAAGGTGGGTCCTCCGGAGATTCAGGTGAATCAGAGGCTTCTCACAAAATGAGATGGCCAAGTCCAAAAACAGCAAGACTGAAGGTGCATTCAAGCGATCCCTCTTAAGTCGTAAAAATAGTTCATGAAAGTTTATCAGCAGGACACTGCCCTCAAACAGTCGATATAGCAGTAGGTGACGGGGGAAATTTCCATGATAGCCAAGTTTATGACATGAACTGTGATGTTTGATTTCAACATGAATGACAGACAGGGTACCAGGTTTATGTAAAACATATCAGCATAACTTCCTACAAAGCCCTATGATAGCATATCCAAAGTGCTAAATGTTTAAGTCCCACAGTGGCTCTTTCATTAACAATTCTAGTTTAAGTCATCTATTTACTAGTGATTGACCACCTGCATGCAAAAACACTGTCAAATGTGATACGATGGCTTGATATTTCTCGACTTACATTAAACAATTGACCAGTGCATAATAGACTGTGGGCTGCAAAGGATACAGCAGGTGGCATATGGAGGAGCCTTTAAATTAGAACAGACCTTGTGGCCTCTTGTGATGTATTCAGCCTAACATTGCAGACTACAAAGGATCCTGAATTGAGACAGTTTTATGATTACAGTCCTGTAACCTCCTACCTACCTTCCTACAACCACGTCACGTCACGACTAACTGATTTGGCCAAAAAATGCTGCCAATTAACCGAATCAGGAAGAACAGTGTAAGAAATGCAATAAAGAATGCATCTCAGCTGTATAGAAATGTTGAAATGTAATTTGTAATAGACAAGACTGACTCTTGTCTGTGTGAGGTAAGGGGCGGNGGGGGTGAATGTGTTTGTTCTCTGTGTGAACAATCTGAGAGATAAGAGAAATATATAATTGCTGCAAATTAAGTCAAAGGGCTTCATTGGGAGAAAAATGATTGCCACCTCCTCAGCAATCATACAGGAGACCCGCATAAACACACAAAAACACTAGTAAAGACATATATACCATAATAACAAATAAATACAATGCAGTGCTTAGCTGTAAACATAGAATTAGACAGAACACTTGTACACAATGACGTGCAGAGATAATGAACAGGATCAACAACACGGGAGACAAAAATAGTGGTTATGAAATGTGACCAGACAGCAGAGTGGCATTCTGGTAATCATGACACAGGATGTTCTTGGTCTTATTTGAAACCCAAATATTATGAGTATTAAGACCTTGCAGATAATAAAAATAAAGTGAGAGGGCAGAAACGATATATTCTTGGTATATTCTCTCTCTCTCTCTGTTTATCTATTTATCTTTATATCTATACATCTCTGCTAGAACACTGCGGACAGAGTGTTCTTGTTGTAGTTATCACAGGTTTATGACCTCTTTCAGACATGGAGCACTCAGCTGTTCCAAGTTCTGTTCTCTCACTATTGTGGGAGAAATCACGGCCAGCCTCTAACTTTGAACTTGTTTTTTTTTTTTTTTTTTNTTTTTTTTTTTTTTTTTATCTTTATGATTTCACTCCCAATAAAAGGGGGAAAAAAACTTTTCCATTCAGTGTGTCAACCAGCTGTTGAGAAACTACTGCTCCAGGATGAAGATTTGTTGTCTATGCAGACTTTTAGCTTGACAACAAATTTTAATCTGCTATGTGAGGACAAACCCTTGCTAGCTAAAAAAACAGCAGAAGAAATAGAAGCTGCTTGTTTTCTCTCCTGGAGATAATAGAGTGCATGGATGTATGGGATCTAATGCATCAATATGATACGTATGGTGGGCTAGTTGTCTAAATGTGAGTGGGCAGGCCTAACTAGGCTAATTAAGGCCACATCTAAATTTAGACTGGGTTTATTCAAACTTGTGCCATCAGAAACAGTGAGTTCTCTACGGCAATCACTTTCATTACACATTCGTAATCCGAACCTGCTGAGTAGAGTTAAACACACAAACACCTAAGGGGAAAAGGTTCCGTATTAGCCCTGTTAGGAAACCTCCAGATTCCATAGCTTCTCATCCTCTTACATCACCAAAATCCCTTTTCTATCCCTGACCCATAGAAAAAAATTCAATTGCATCACACAGACACAGCACATACAGAACACAGACCATGTTCATTTTTCTGTAGAATATACAGAGTTTACATTCCATATAAAAAAGATTTCTCAGGGCGAGAAGAAGCAGGCAAAACAGGTTATATCACATCACAGAGAGGATGGATCGACCCCCCTCTCTAAAATACACAAACACACAACACAGTCCACACAACACAGATGGTGAGAGGACAGTCAAGCAAAGGCAGATGGTTGCCTCAAGCTTTGGAGCCAAACCTGGAACTTCATTCATATTGGTCTTCCTAATCTGCATTTACTGCAAATCCACTGTTTAGCCATATCAATACGAAAAATTATACTTAATGCCCATGTTCTTCCACATTAGCCTATTGCTTCAATTAAGATCCCAACATTGCTACAAAGCACTATTCAGTGATAGTTAAGTGAAAAGTAATGCAAAAGCAAATTTTGATACGATCTGTGAAGTGGTGCATGCATGCAGGTCTGTTGTTGCTCTCACATCTGTTCTGTGCAGTAATATGTAAGATTGATGAGCCTGTTGATGTTGTAGCCTCTCCACACAGAGCAGACAGATGTTGGCCTCATCACAGATCTGAAGCTGGATCTCTATACATCACCCAATAAAGCATATGAGGAAGAAAGCTGATTCCAGGTCATTAGGGGGTGGCACTATTGTGTTTAATAAAGTCATCCCATTAAAACTATTCCCCCTCCTGAATAACTCATTCCAGCAGTTGAATGGGATCCCATCTGTCCTGGACACAGACATAATTACCGTGTGTGATGATGAGGGAGTATGTGCAGATTTCTCTGTGTGTATCCTGGAGCAGCGGCGTGTGACCATCTTCTGTGCTGACGAAGGATGGGAAAAAAAAAGATCCTTCAACAGAATGCTGTGACGTGAAACAGCTAACTGACTCTGAGTTAATGGGTACCACTGTGGAGACTGTCTGCAAAATCCAGCACTGTCTAGACAGGTTTACAAAGACATAAATGTTTGTCCTCATCATACATGAACAGCATAACACGGCATGATTAACTGAACACGTCAAGATCATGCTAGCCCAGTGATTACCATCAATGAAAGCTCTACTAGAAACAAACAGAGGTTACACTTTTGTCTCCTGCAGAGAGCTCCAACACTAAGAGGCCTCTTTCATATTTCTGTGAAATACCTGAGTGGTGTGATATCTGAATTGAACAGGGTGTGTGTATGGATGCCATAGCTCACATAAGGCTCACACAGTGGTTTGAAATGACAGCGGGGGCAAGAATTATTGTTCAGCCTCGATCCATTCTGTGCCTTGTGTCCAGTTCAGTGGGACAGGTTGTTATATAACAGCAGACACTGTAGGGGGAAAAACTGCAGAAGCATCAGAGATCAGTATTGGTTATTTTAATTTGCTGCAGGCCATATTGCTTTGTACGTGATATTATGCAATGGACTCTCACTGTAAGCAGTGATTAATTAATGAATGGTTATCAACTGAATCCAGCTCACCTCATATGGTCCTTTAAGTGTTAGTTATGCTACTTTTGCCCAGCTGCAGGCTCTTGCTGCAGGCGTTATAGCTTAGTCACTGTGCAGGAGGTTTAATATTTTTTTTCCTTAATTTTCCGTAATACTGAGATAGCGGTCTGAGGAAAGTCAGAATGCTGGAAAACAACAGAGCTCTGGAGCCCACAGCTCTGCCCTCATTTCCGTGCATGTCCACTCAAATATTTTGATAACACACAGCCGGTCTAGATGCTGACCCTGTAGCAATCTGGTGAAAACATCAAACAAATACACAAGCACACATTTCCGAATATTTACAGTCCAAACAGGCGTGACTGTTGAGATGCTGGCATCTGCCATGAAGAGCAGATCAAGACGGGGAGGGGGGGGNGGAGAGAGAGAGAGAGAGAGAGAGAGAGAGAGAGAGAGAGAGAGAGGCCAGATGGAGAAGTATGGCAGACAGACAGTGAAAGACTGAGTGGCAGACATCATGTGATAATGTGAGAAAGGCAACAAATATGTGTTTCAAGAAGGATAAAGCAGATTTGTGAGGTGTGAAGAAAACAGACAGCCTCCATTCTCCAATATAATCAGCACTGATTCTTTTGTGGTGCTTGTATAATCACAATGTCATCAACCCCCCGCTGATACTGACCATCACAGCAAGCAACACAAAGGCTCCCCTTGGGACATTATAATCTCCTCCAAACAGCGAGCTAATGATGGCATCTCATAAAGGACTAAGCTTTTGACTCAATTTAAGACTGAAAGTGGATTTATAAGACTCTTGTACAGAGAATATGCAATGTTTCACAACATGCTAGCGAGAGATCTGTAAATGAGAGAGGGAGAAGTAAGAGGAGAGAATGAAACAAGCAGAGAGAGAGAGAGAGAGAGGTGTTGACAGTGCACTCTAACGGTATGACACACTGACAGGCCAAGCCATACACAGAGAAGTCTCCTGCCCTCTCCAGCCAGGCCTTTATTAACTCTCCATGGAGCTCCACCTCACAAGCAGACGCACATGGAGTAAGATAACATATTGCCAGGGCTATGAGAATGCATTCACATACCCACACATTCAGGGAAGATACTACCTCTATCTAACACTACACTGCACTAAAACCTCTCCACCTGTCTAGCTGTTGGACTATACACTGTTGGATACACACACATATATTCTTTTTGAATGGACTGACAACTCCTGTACAATGTTGCTCCTGTTGCCTCTGGAGAATTCCAGCCACAGTAAGTGATGAGCAAAAGCTTTCACTTTGTCATCAGACATGACTGAAAATATTTACTGCGCAATGATGTTGAGGCTCATTCAGTTTTGACAAATTTTGTGTTGGAAATTAGAAAGCATAAAATCAAATGAGGAGGACAGGTTAAATATGAATGTACAGTATGTGTCTTACTATGAAACAGAGTGTGGCGATGCAGGAATGTGGCTGAGACGCACTTGTGATGCTCTGTAGGTGTGTGTGCATTGTATATCTAGGTTTGTGTGTGTTTGATTCATATTACTATCACCAACTGATGCACATAGGTAACCAATATGTGCATGTGCCACTTGTCACACAAGAAACTCCTGTGCCAAACAAACAAAACCGCTGGACTGCAAAAAAAACTTGTTTGTCTTATGTTTTATTATGTGTGTGTGTGTGTGTGTGTGTGGCTTTTTTTTAACCACAGTGCATTAAAACAGTAATAACAGTGGCAGACCATAAAACTTGTAGACTTCACTCTAATCTCAAATGAGTTATGCTTTTAGAAGAGTTAGGTTAGGCTTTGATGTCCACAAGAAATATTCATTTTAATTGCTGGTTGATATATGTTCTTTTTTTTTATTTTACTTATTTTATTTTTTGTTTTAAAGAAGGCCTGTTTTTGGGAGCCAAGAGTATAATAAACCTGGTGGGAAAACATTACTAAAGATATTGGTTTAAATCCAAAATTTATATAACAAAATAGCTCCATTGGTTGGCCTTTCATTTTTGTTATGCAAATGGGTCAAAAGGCAACAGTCAGAGGATGTTGATATACTGTAAATGCACATATTTAGTCCAGTAACATACTGATACTGATAGTGTATGTGCATATCATTCCCTCCAGCTGCACTTACAACAGCATGACACACTGCACCTAACCTGACGCTTACATAATCCTCATATGCTGAGGTTCATTCGTCATACTTCATACACGGGGAATTATCCCCCAACACCCCCCACCTCCCCGCAGGTAGGGTGAGATATACAGCTTCCTTATCTGACCCACATCCATTCATGTACAGGAGAGGACAAATAGCAGTCATAAAGAGAATTTAGTCATAAAGAGAAAAATTTCTCAACTGAAATTGTATATACATGATACATGAATAAAGAGAAATTTAAAATTGCTTGTCTCAGCTGATATGTTAAATGTTATAGTTGAGCAGTAGAGCAGGCAGAAATTGGTTTAAACCACGAAACTAGAAAGCTGCTGAGTCGCTTTTGAGCAAAGACACTCAATATGTTGCAGCAGCTTGAACTCTGATCTTCCAGTAGAGGAAGAGAAGCACAGGTTAGCATTATTATTGTTTTCAAAATAACATTATGTACTGCAGGCTTAAAATGATGAATGGGTGAATGAATGAATGAATGAATGAATGAATGAATGAATGGCAAGTGACTGTTTTTTGGAAATCAGAGAATAAATCTTAAATCAAGCATCATAATAACATTAATCGCATCTCTCTTGCATGTTGATATTTTAAGAAAATCTATGACTATACTCCATTATTTATTCTTCTGATAGATTAACTATATACTATGCTATACTATGCTATACTATACTATACTATACTATACTATAAAATCATTGTACAACTTTGTGTCTCTGGGAATATCGTATCATATAGGTCAGACACTCACAATAGCTCTTTAAATCCCTATACGACTAAAGGGGATATTACATGTTTGAATTTTGTCCCACAGTATTTTTCTCTCGTTCTTGGGTTAATAATCCACACATTATAAGCCCATTCTTGTCGCATCCCGTATATCCCGCATGCAGACTGTAGGAACCCATCCCGGCCTGTGAGAAGCATCTGCATTCTCGGGCACATGGGTACTCACATGGTCTGCGGATGCTGATACTGCTGCGGCTGTGATGCTGCTGCCTGCCCGCCCCTCCTTCTTTCATTCGCACCATCCATCCTGTACAGTCCGAATGAAGGATCTAAGCTGTACAGAGATAATCCCTTTATTTCTCACTCAATTTGATTCTTGGTGTATTTAAGCCTGGAGATGTGATCTGAGGGCGGAGAGCAACTCTGCGCATCCTGCTGCCAGATGGACTCTGTAAATCCGCAAGCCGCAGTGAGTGAACCTGTCCGGGGGATTTTTCGCACGGGCCCCATTAATGCAAAACAAAACAACATGAATGTCATAAAGGGCGAAAACAAATTGGAAAACAAATACAGTCAAATTAATCCGGAAAACAATAGCCTGCTTGCAAAAGACGAAAACAACAATGTGCAAAAGTGATGGGCGAATGAAATAGGCAATACCTTGTAAAAGAGTGAAGAGCTTTGTGTGCAAACAAATTTTTGCAATTACTTTCTTGCGTTTGCTATTAGTAGTCTACTAGCTAAAAGTAATAGACTAGTAGGCTAAGTAAGCACTTGCAGCTGTATATAAATAGCTGTGTTTATAGGAATAAAAATTATTGTAAATCAATATTTGTCATTTATTACTAGTATCATTACCATTTATCCTATTCTTCCAGTTATAGCACTGTAAACGTGGATTTTATACATTAAAACATTTTGAACGTAGCGCTGTCTCGTTTCCCACTTTTCCCACAGGCGTTTTGAATGACTTGTGCTGCTTTCAAGTGCTATTCGAACTTTGAAATCCACCACATTATAGATTATAATGTATAACACATAGATTCATAGATTAATCAAATTAGTCAGTTCACTGGGAATTCGTGACCTTCCAGATACCACTAAATGTGAAGTGTTTCCACCCTCAATTTTTTTTGAAGTGACTCCGAACAACATAAAAATATTTCAAGAAAAAAAGCAAAAACAGAGAAAGAGGTAATATTTCTAGCTCAGTTATACAAAACACACATTTATTATGTTTTACATTTATCAATTTATGTTTAATTTATATATGAGAATTACTCTGACACACATAACTCAGGTCCATTACTTTAAAAGATACTGCCTTAATTTTATTGCTGAAACAGCATTTTTAGAATAAAAAGTATCATGTACTATTCCACTTAGTCACTGCACATGAATGGTTTATGGCACAATTTTCTCTGAACTGAACATTACATGTTATCAATATTCATTCTATTTGTTGAAAAAAATCAGCTAAGCTATGACTTCCAGCTATTATTTTTCTTAGGAAGGCAGTGGTAACAGATCCCTCTACACGACAGAAAATTATCACTCTTTCTGTGCAGCAAGATTCACAGTTAGGGTATTTCCGGCAGTCCCTGAAGGCACCCTGTGACGTAGCGTTGCCCCTCTTAGCTCCGCCCAGCCGGAATGGCGATTGTAACAGATCCGCAGAGCTGTGAGAGCGGAGCGCAGCCATCCCTCTGCTGGGCTTTATTAAATATAAAAAGAATCTGATGCAACGCACGAGAATTGTGAGTTATTTCTTAGTATCGATTCTTTAACAGTTAATTTCATTATATATTGTTTTTACACGTATATTTGTGGTCGTTTGGAGCGGTTTAACCGACGTCGGCTTTGTGCTGGGGAGAGCCCTACCACGTAGTCAGAAGCCTTCGCCAACAACGACTCTTTTGTTCGTGGTATCACCGGGTTTATTTTTAAATTATTGGAGTCTATTGTTTTTAATCTTGCAACCTTTGAATACAACAGATGTTTAGATTTAATTATGGTCATTTCTATGTTACCGGATTGCTATGGTTATGTGATAAATTAGAAACTACTCGTCGTAGGTCTGTCAGCTTATATTCTGGCTGTTTTTCGCCAGCCAAAGACGCGGCGAGGGCCAAATAGGCGGTTAAAATGAAACTCGACATAAAAGCTTATTGTTTGTCTTCTAACACATAATGTGTTTACATCTTTATGAATGTGAAGCTTAGTGCTATCTCAGCGGCATATCTCACCGTTTTGCCGATACCAGAAACCGGACTAATAAGCGCGTAAACCAGGCGGGGGAGGGGTTAGTTTCCATTAACGAGACCACGTTTAAATCTTCGGCTGAAGCCAGTGAATGAGAATGCTTGTGCTAATTTGTCACGGTATTACTGTTTAAATATTAGTTTTGTGAATCTACCCCCAGATATCTAACCTTAAAACGAGTGAGGTGTGTATATTTAGAAATTAAACCATAACATGTCAACGTGCTTATCAAAATGCAAGAGGAAATAATACTTGACTACACGTCAAAGGATGTCAGTTAATGTCCTGTTTTTTGTTTTTTTTTTTTCCGTTTCTGGCACTCTTTTTTTTTTTTTTTTNTTTTTTTTTTTTTTTACTCATTACGATTTTATCTGTTTTTCTCTCATTTTTCAGAGTATATCCAAGTAAAATGGAGGATAGTTTCGACTGCGACTGTGGCGAGCTTGAGCCACCTGATCACTGAGGGAGAAAAATCACTCTGAAGAACTCAAGGCCAGACTTATTTCAGTTCCTTAGATCAGGTGAATCGAAAGAATACGGATAAATAAGGAAAAAAAACGGTGCTTTTTATTAGTTTATTAGTATGAAGCTGCTCAGGACCAGTCATACACTGAATGTATCTGCACTGTGAGGATGCAACTACACACTTTTATAGTTTAACATTTTCAGTGGTTTTAATTGGCTTAAAGTCCATTCCATTGCAGTTGTTAAAACACTAGTCGGCTAAAGAATTTTCTTTTTTTTCCCCCCAATTTATCTTTGATATTTATTTCCCTAAGCAAGATGGAAAGAATCTGACAGTGAAGGCTAGACGGGGAAATTGGTAGCCATTAGGGGTCAGGTAGCCTTGGAAGTCGTGAGGGAATTGTTAGATAGATCCTCTGCGGGTGTTAATTTGGACTTGAACAGGCCACAGGTGCAACATTAGAGAAAGAAGATAAGAATCAGAAACTAGGTATAAAAGCCAAAAACTGCACTATGGCAGAGAAGTTTGAGTCGCTAATGAACATCCATGGCTTTGACCTGGGTTCTCGCTACATGGACTTGAAGCCTCTGGGCTATGGAGGAAATGGCCTTGTGTTCTCAGCTGTTGACACAGAATGTGACAAACGTGTAGCTGTGAAGAAAATTATCCTGACCGACCCCCAGAGTGTGAAACATGCTCTCCGAGAAATCAAGATTATCAGACGCCTGGACCACGACAACATTGTCAAGGTAAGGGGTCATCTCAAATTCTACTAAATTGCTTGTTAAAGCAAAAACCCAATTTCCTGGGTATAACATTAAAAGAGGCACATTTATTTCAGGTGTTAATTTTTTATAATTCCCTTTCTGTTCTGTCTTGCAGGTGTTTGAGACATTGGGCCCCAATGGCCGCAGGCTAACAGAGGACGTGGTGTCCCTTACAGAGGTGAACTCTGTCTACATTGTGCAGGAGTACATGGAGACAGACCTGTGCCAGCTGCTGGAGCGGGGCCTTCTCTCTGAGGGCCATGCCAGGCTCTTCATGTACCAGCTCCTCAGGGGCCTCAAGTACATCCACTCTGCCAATGTGCTGCACCGCGACCTCAAACCTGCTAACCTGTTCGTCAACACAGAGGACCTGGTACTGAAGATTGGAGACTTTGGGTTGGCCCGCATCATGGACCCCCACTATTCTCATAAGGTAGGACCACTGGCGAGTTGCAGCTCATTCAGTCTTGCAGCCTTAGATTTAGCCAAAGCCGGCAGTATTTTTATGGGCATAGGATTTGAGGAGTGTTGTTGATATTGATCTACTGTATATAAGAGAGCTTCAGTAAGGGCAAACAACAGTGTGGAGGATAAGTGCTTTGTTGCCCTGACAAATGGTGTTATTACCCAGCAATGCAGTGATCCCCAGAGTGATGCAGTTACACAGCAGGAAGTAAACAGGACAGGATGTGGTTCTTTAAGGTAATGCCTCTGCTTCCCTTCTCAGGAGGCTGTAGAAAACGTGACCCTGGGAACTACTTTTTCCATTGTAGAGCAGCGCATACAATAAGAAAATGAGCCATAACATGTGCTTTAACAAAAGTAAAGCAAATTAATGTTGGTGTGTACAGAAATTGGCAAGCTTTTCAGCCTTTAACCCTCATCACTGTTTTCTTATGATAAAGGAGGCGGCTTAAGGCTGCAACAACTCCATTTTGGAGATGCCGCATTAAATTATTTGAAGATCTATTTTTATCTAAGAGTGTCTTTTTTCTACCTTAAAACTCCTATGGCTCAAGAATGGCTTTTAAAGTAGGTCGCAGGAACAGCAGCTTTCTTTATGAGTTTTTCCCCGTGTGGTATTAAAGCTGGAAGCGACAAGCCCAGTTTTCAAATACCATATTTTGAATGGCTCCCATTTAAAACACTTTGTCTTTACTAACAAGAATCAGGTTAGAGAAGAAATAAAGTGTGTTTGTTTTTTAGCATGGCCACAAAGTAACGATAAGTATCATATCCATGTAGAGGTCTTGTTTAGCCCCTGTCAGTTGAAAACAGGATGAGGAAATAGTAGTCAAAGGCCATATGGTGGTGTAATATGAGGAAGTCTAGATTGGGGATATTTTTTTCCTCTCTGGAGCTGCTGGATCTCTTTAGAGCACTGAGGCAGTCAGATGCTCACACGTGTCTCAGATTAGTCATCGTGGAGTCTGAAGTGGGTCCACGTGATCTAATCCTTGTGGCTGGCACAGCCTCATTCATGGCTTGTCACAGGGGGTTTTCTTCCACATCCCACACACACACTCAAGAGACAAACACTTCTCAAATTGCTCAGTTTTAGCCAACCCCAAAGATATTCTGGTGGTCTTGTCACAGTTTCATGCATATCATATTCTGATATGAGTCATATCTTAGATTGAGACAATATGTTCCTCTACCATTGTAAGAGGGGAGGGCCTGGCCTGGCTCTGACGGGAAGAGATGAGAGTTTCTCACAGTTTAGTCACCGTAACCACCCTTTAATTGTTACTGCACTCCTCCCTTAGAACAGGTTTGCCATGTGGGCTTTTTTTTCTCCTATATAAGCAGTTTTCTGATGAGGGTATTGAAAAGCTGCTTGGCTGGGGTCGGCTCTCTTGTGTGTTACCATTATCTGTTGTACTGGCAGTAAAAACTGTGTGTTTGCATTGATGTGGTGTTTGTGTAACAATCCTAGTTGTGAATGTGCTGCTGAGTTGATGTCAAGGATAATAACTGTAGTCAGGCTCAGGCCTCTTTTACAAAAATCTTTGCTTTGTATTGTGTCATATTGTGTCTCTCCTGTATGCTAAAAAGTGCAAAGGTTTGGGTAATGAAATTTGATACTTGCCAACCGAAATGCACCAGGACTAATTGAAAAATGCCATGTCATTCAGTACCTGGAAGTTAATCTCACTAGTGTCAACATGAAGACTTGAACAAAGAGCAGATGTCATGTAAATTTCATGTGTTTTGTAACAACTAAAGATTTTTTAATTTATGTCTAACTCAATATTTCCCCTTTAAATAGAAAGGTTTTGGTATATATATAGATAGATAGATATAATTTAGGAACCAATATCAGAGCCAAAGCTCTGATATTAAACATTGTGTCGGTCTCGTGGGCATTTCTGAACAGTACCCAGCTCTAGCTGTGGTAAAGACAAAACTCTTCAAACCACATTTCCATGACACCAGCAGTCATCTGACAGAATGTGTGTGTCTGGTGTCTAAGATCAAATGAGGATTCAGCTTGTTGAAAATGAATCTGCGTAACCCCAAACGACTCTAAGCTGCCGTTTAAAACACACTTCGTTTCTGGGTGAGTCAGACCATCAGGCAGAATCACTGGGGGCAAATTTACTTTAAGGATCACTCTATGCTCGTGCAGCCTGGGCGAGTGAGAGCAGCTGGGTGGTTGGGTGCATGTTATTTAAATAATGCCGTGTCTAAATAAAGACAGGCTCTTCACCAGTGAAACTTGGACTCTGGCATAGTTTCAGGAACGTGCAGTCTAGATACATACATCAGTGATGTAGGCACAAAGCGTCGGGTCCCCATTCCAATGTTTTTGCATTGCTTGGGTTAATGAAAATATAACCACCACCTCCAGGCTGTAATTCATCTGGCTTGGTTTTGGTTTAGGATTTTAAAAAGTACCTGAGTGTGAGTGAGAATTCAAATTTGCTGGGAGTATGATCAGTTTCTGCCTCTCCCAAACTCATAGCAGGCACTCCTGGTGGCCCGAGATCAAAAATGACAAGAATTCACGTGCAGCTATTCAACTTCTTGAGCCCTGATTTTCCTTCTTTTCCCAGCCAGCTCTGTGTCTTGTTGTGGGAGCCTTGCTGAGAGTCTTAATTGAAGCCCGTATTAATCTGCAATAGGATTATCTCCTTGTGAAAGAATATTATAGATAAAATGCTCACTCATTTGGGTTTAGCCTTGTTTTGTTTGTGTTTTTTTTTTTTCTGTGCCATTTTGACAACAAACAAAACTGACCAAGCCTGTAAACTACTCTAAGCTAATGCAAGACAGCTAGTGTGTGTCTTAGCTAATAGATCTTACATCTGCTAAGTACATCAACACAAATTCCTGTTTGATGCTAAAGTAAATCTAGTTCTCACATGCTGCATCATATGAATTGGATTCAGTTATAGTGGTGCCCTTGAAATCTAGGCAATAAGCATTTGAGGTCCACGCAGCAAATTTATAGATGTTGAGAACAAGCTATTGGATATTACTATAAACCAATGTAGACGTACTTAACATAAACCTGGAACACCATTGGATCTGCATTTTCATGCCTGCATTTGGTTCAGTATGATCAGTTAGATGTGGCTGATAATAGCCCTGAAACTTTTAAGCATGTTTTAAGGCCACATTTTGAGGGGGGGGGGGGGNCCCAGAACCCCCCCCCGACACACACACACACACACACACACACTTGACCCAGTTATTCAGCAAATAAGTGTCTGGAAACCAGATTTCATAAGATGCAACAAGAAATTGTGGGGAGTTGAGGCTTAATGAATGTCAGAGAGGCGGTGTCTCTTGTTTTCTCAAGCCTAAAAGATTGAAGACTTTGTAACTTGATCGTGCTTTTATTATGGCCAAGAACAACCAACAGGAGCTTGGGCAGAGTAAAACATTCTCTGCAGCTTGACATTATCAAAACATCTCTGTGTCACGAAAGACTTTTTATACAAGTCATACAGAAATTTTAATAATTAGGTCAATTTATGTAATACAACTGAAAGTTGTGTTTCAAAATTTCCATTATAATTTTAAATCAGTTTTACACCTTGTGAATGAAGATCCATTTGCACAATAAATGAAGAGAACGCTTGTCTAATTTTATTATAAAACACATTGTTTTGCACTTCCCTGTTTTGGCAACAATTAGTGTCACTAGAAAGCCAAAAATTATGGCACTGAATTGAAATTGGCTATCTGTTTGTTAGGCCTGTATGTCCAATGAGCTGCGAGACTGCAGCTGACTTACTATTCCTCTATACATGGTTCCAGTGAAATTATTTTGTGTGTGTGTGTGAGTGTCTTAAAAATGAAATACCCCCACAACCATCTTTCTACTCTGCCAACCACCTTCATTTAGCATGTTTAAACTCTTGATTTTTGTCTTTCCTGCAAGTAATACCAAAATGAAGATTAAGCCATGTATATAGAACTCTGTTCTCTGAATATATATGACTTAATTTAATCGACTTTTGTGGGGACCATACACCAGGTGAGGAAATGTATTTACAAAGCACTTGCGCTGATTGTAAGCCAATGGAGCATCAACATATATAAGTAAATGGATTTACAATCGCATAATTTCTGTTACTTACGGTACACCTCTGATTAAAGCTGAATTCAGTGTGATTTAGGTGTTCATGTGACCACTTGTTCAAGTTTCAACTTGCCAGTAAACTGATGGTTGCTGTCAGTAATCGCAGCCCGACACATTGAGTGGGCCCATTTAAGTCAGTAAATGTCAGAATGTCCTGATCCTACATGAGGTTGGTAAATTAATCAGCAAATGTTGCTGAGGTACCAACACCACATGTTGATATGGAGGTGTTGAAAATATGACATACTTAGTATGTCATATTTTCAGTATAGTATAGCACTTTGTATACTTCTAAAACTGGGGGGAATCTAAAGCCCCTTATTTGATATTAATCTGTCTTAAATAAATGCCTGGCCAATATTTGAAAATTTACGATGGTGGCAGTGATGGAATATTGGCCTCAGACGCACCATACCCTTGGCAGATAGGAAAGATCTAGCCTGTTTCAGTTCAGAGTCCTTTTACACAGAATTGGCCTGATGCAATGGCCCACATTCTTTCGAGCTAACTTTATCTACATCTCTGTCGCAATGCTCTACTGTGCTAGTTGTGAGTTTTGCCATGAACGATGCCACATTCATTTAGATCAGGTGACACACTGGCTGTTGCTCAGAACTTGCTCAGCAGTTTAGTGAGCTCGAGTCCGTAGGTGCCACATACGTGAACTTTGATTACCTTCACCTGGCCCCAATCGCTTTATAAGTTGAACAGTGCCACCGCACTCAATTCAGATGAACAGATGAGTTGCCTGATTAATGTTTACCTGAAAGGAGATCCAAGTCTATACGCCATTTCATTTATAGGCTCATCAAGAGATGAGCGTGCAGGGCAGTGACACACACTTTGTTTGGAAACCAGGATAGCATGACATCAAGTATTTGCTGCTAAAATAGGGCAGAGATGGAAGCTTGTCTCAACGGTGAGCCAAACCATTTTGGTCTCGCCACAAACCGCCACTGTATGAGGTGTGGGGGGGGGGGANGGGGGGGGGGGAATGAGGGCAGCGATGGTGTTGTTTTACCATCTCTCCTCCCCCATTGTGTGTACACACACGCAGAGGTCAGTTTCCTTTGTGTCGAGTGTCCTCGTGTCCCTGTGAGTATTTAGGCTGCATACAGTTACTGAGAGTGGAGTGCAGAATGGTGTCACTGGTGTGTCCGTGTGGCAGAGGATTATCTCACTATTTCAGACTGCTGACAGGGTCCGCACGTGTCTCATCTCCCTCTTTTCATCCGCTTTTCTCAGATGGCACAGGGTGGGTTATCAAGTTTAGCATTGATGAGAGAGCATGGCTGGCTCTGGGACTGGAGTCAACAGCAGTGTTGTGTGACAGGAAGGTTTGTAAAGCAATGTTATGAAGCTAATTATGGTACTGGCAACAACAGAGCTTTGAGCCTTTTAACCGTGAGTGAACCCGCAACACTTGATTATTTTCACTATCGGTTAATCTCTGTCTCTCTTAATAAACTTGACTTGACTATGAACTGTTCGTCGATTAATTATTTGGTGTATAAAATATCAATGCCAAATGCCCAATTTAAGTTCCCAGAGTCCAGAGTAACACATTTCAAATTCCTCATTTATTCTGACCCACGCTCCACAAATCAAAAAGATTTGGTTTACATTTATATGAAACATTCATATGTAGCAAATCCCTGGTTTTGCTGAAGACATCATTTTTAGAGACATTTCTTGTACCATTTTGAATTGTTTTTAGCAGAATCCCAGGACAGTCTTATATTCTGTGACGTGTCTCCCTCTCTAACAGGGCCATCTGTCTGAAGGTCTGGTCACCAAGTGGTACAGATCTCCATGCCTGCTGCTTTCTCCTAACAACTACACCAAAGCCATCGACATGTGGGCCGCTGGATGCATCTTTGCTGAGATGCTCACGGGAAAAACGCTTTTTGCCGGTAAATATTTAAGCTCCCCTTTCCAATCTCAACATTCAGGTAAATGTTTCGATTTGGCTTCTGTTTCATGCCACTATAAACAGGTTTGGAGTCTGTCTGCTTTTGGTAGCCTTGATAGCCTCCTTTCACAAAACCAGTTGGAGTCATTAGCAGTGTTTATTTTTGTACACGTGCAGTCTGACTCGTTTGTCTTGACTGGAACACAAAGCTGAATATTTGGTCACGTGATCCACTGCGCTCATCCCTAATCAAAGCAAAAATGGCTTCTTCACAGCGGATGTTGCACGTGCGTTAACTCTTTAAGCGAGCACCTCATGTTTTGTGTGTGTTGCTTCAGGGGCACATGAGTTGGAGCAGATGCAGCTGATCCTGGAGTCTATCCCAGTGCTGCAAGAGGAAGACCGACAGGAGCTCCATAGCGTCATCCCAGTGTTCATCCGCAACGACATGTCGCAGCCACACATGCCGCTGGCCAAGCTGTTGCCCGACGTCAGTCCCCAAGGTGAGCGGTCTTAACACGTTCAGAAACACTCCCAGGACCATAAAAACAAACCTAAAACAAAGACAAAAACTTCTCATGACTATCTCTCTTCATATTACACAACATCTGGTGTTTCTTGTTGTTAACCTAATCATTCTCTCTCTCTCGCTCTCTCTAGCGCTGGATTTCTTGGAAAGGATCCTGACTTTTAACCCCATGGACCGCCTGACTGCAGAAGAGGCCCTTGCCCACCCCTACATGGCTGACTACTCCTTCCCCCTGGATGAGCCTGTCTCTCTGCACCCTTTCCACATTGAGGACGAAGTAGATGACATCCTTCTCATGGACCAGAGTCACAGCCACACATGGGACAGGTATGCATGCTCACTGGTTGCCTCTGAAATGCCTGGTGAACATGCTTAGAGATGCAAAGTTGTATATTTCACAGCCAGATATTTCTCGCATGTGAATCTGGCTTCAGCAAAGTCGGTTTGCTGTTTGCTTTTATAAACACTATGTGGCTTTGCAGGTCAGATGCAGTCGTTCCTGTTTTTGGATTAGTTCAGTAAACTGACATAATTAGATGACATGCTTTGGGCTGTTTCTCCCTCTATGTACTTAAAGTCTCCCTTATTCTGTATCAGGTACCATGAAAGCCAGTTATCAGAGGTTGACTGGCACTTGCACAGCACCCATGACCCAGAAGAAGTTCAAGTTGACCCAAGGGCCCTCTCTGATGTCACAGATGAGGAGGAGGTCCAGGTGTGTTTCAGTATCCACAAACATGCACATACTTCTGTTAGATTCATTCGTGTCTGTCATTCCTGTCTGTTATCTTTCATTCTTTATTCCTATGTATTTTAAAGACATATGCAGATTTTAAGTGATAATAAAAAACTTTTCATCCATTTCACAGCACGCAAACTTTGACAATTTACAGTTTAAGATTTTGTCCCAAAATCATGAATATCAGAACATAATTTTCAGCATTGTGTTTCAGCAGAGGTTTTACAAAGTTCACATGTACAGTGGCTAATGTGAATTAGCCTTTAAATGATAAGATAGCAAAAGCTAAATGGTGCCATGTGGTTCCAGGTGGATCCTCGAAAGTACGCTGATGGGGAGTGGGAAAAGTTCCTGGATGAGCCATCCTTCGACTACTCCACTCTGTTCCCGCCAGAACAATCCTGGCAGGACGACCACCATGAGAACAAATACTGTGACTTGCAGTGTAGCCACACCTGTAACTACAAGGCCGTGTCACCTTCCTACCTAGACAACCTCATCTGGAGAGATAGTGAAATCAACCACTACTATGAACCCAAGCTCATCATTGACCTCTCTAACTGGAAGGAACAGCAGAGTAAGGAGAAAGCCGACCACAAGGCCAAGAGTAAGTGCGAGAAGAATGGGCTGGTGAAAGCCCAGATAGCACTGCAGGAGGCTGAGAAGACCCAGGGTCTGGTGGAGAAGGACAGAGAGCAGGAGAAACACCAAACGCAGCCGCAAAGCCAGCAAAATCAAGGCTTTGACTTTGACTCTTTCATTGCCAGCACCATTAAACTGAGCCTGCAACCGGAGCCCTGTACGGAAGTGGCTCTGCTTCATGAGGTGGGCCTCCTGAATGAGCTCAACTCCTCAGTTTCCCAGCTGGAAGTTCCTCGCTCAGGCTCCATGTCAAAGTCCATAAGCCAGGAGAAGGAGTAGAAGTGCCTGGTTAATCTGGCCCAGTTAGGCGGAGGGGGGTTGGGAGTGGTAGGCGGGGACGGGGTCTGGCCCTCTCAACCTTGGGAGAGCTTCGGCTGTGGGGAGAGAGTTGGGGAGAATGGTTGTTTGATTGACGAAGCGTGCTGGGCCATTGGCAAAGAGGACCACTTCCAGAAGGAGAGCTCTTACACCAGCTATCTGGACCACCTGTTCAGCCGGAAGGAGGAGGGAGCAGGAGAGAGCGTGGACGGCCCAGAAACGGAGCCGTTAGAGGGGAGGGAGAGAGAGCTGGATGACAGCTTCTTCGGCAGAGAGATTGTGTTTAATATGCAGCTGGACTCCCTGGCCCTGCCTGGCTTTGACAGCGCAGATGATTTGCCCCTAAAATCCATCCAAGCATCCCTCCCCCCCTGTGCCGTCAAATGTTCTCCACAGATCGCCCACAAAACATACAGCAGCATCTTAATTAATAAAATGGAAAAAAAAAACAACCCCCCTCACAGTGCAAAATCTGTTAATGACATATTATTGTACTTGAATCATTTCATACCTTTTTATTATAGTTATGTTTTATTTTTGACTTCTGTATGAGTTTAGAGGGGTGATTTATTATATTTAAATAGTTTAAAAGAGTTTTTGGTCGTCACTCTGAGCCTTGATCACCAGGCCTTCGTGGGTTAATGTCTACGCCCTCATTGCTAAACTGGCATGTCATTCGCACACTTAAGTACTGTAGACGCACCGAGAGCAGGACAGACATAGCTATAAGACAGGTGGATGGGGCAGCTGTTATAGTTGGAGGTGAAGTTTTTGGCTGAATGTGTGTGTGATGTAAAGGACAGGACATACTAATATTGCTATGGGAAGTGCTTTCAAGCAGCCTTTCCTGGGATGAGATACACGAAACAGCTTTCCTTTTTTTGATTTTTGTTTGACTTTGACATTTTCCCCCAAAGAAAGCTTCCTTTATGACCCTTTCATACTGTAAATTTGACACATGATGCCAGCAGCAACCATTATTGTAGACATTAATGTAAACGTGTTATCTACCTCAAGGTAACAGCCGCGAGAGACACTCGAAGCCGCACTAGTGCTTTACACACATGGCCATTCTCATACGGTGGAATGATATGGTCACGTAGATGAAATCTGTCTCACTTTAGCATTTAACATAGTGAGGTGTTTCAGTAATCATTATTTATTTCTAGCAGACATGCAATATTTATTTCAACAAAATGTGTTATTTCAATGTGATTATTGAAGATTGAGGAGTGGGACAGCCTTCCATTTTCATTTTGGCACTATGTGGGCGTGCAAGTGTTCTTTGTTTAAGGTAGGATGCAGATTCATCTGGTTTTTATGTTCTAAAAGAAGTTGAGGCTTTCCAATTTTTCATCAGTATTGTGCAAATGGATATCATTCTGTTTTGTTTTGTTTTTTTATAGGTGTAAACTGCTTTATGGTTTAAAGAAGCGCCTGAAAGTCTTAATTTTTTATCTAAATGTAATGTTAAAAAATTGAGTGCATGGAGGCAAGAGAGGGTACATTAAAAGTCAAGTTAATGGTGAGTATACTGTATGTCAGTTTTAATTGTATGTTTTTATTAAATTTCTATATACTTTTTTTCCAAGCAAGCATGATGAGTTAGATTAAGGTGTAGCATGTAGAACATTTATGGACTTTTTGTTTTGTAATCGTTGGTTCCCCTGTTCTACAAAATATCTCAAAATAAAATTACTTGCAAAGAGTTTTGACTGCTTTTCTCATTTCTTTCTTTTTTTAAGTCAGGAATGCTGTGACTTCATTGCTTTGCTAAAAAAAAAAAGTGTTTTACATCTTGAAATTTGTCAGTTGAAGTATAAAGGCGCAGCCAGGAGATCCTCCTTGGTGGAGGAAATGTGCTGATTGCAATGCTGCCACTGCTACGGTCCACTTTTAATGACTGTGTAGACATACCAAATTACACTGAGTGCTGAGGACAGGCCTTCAATCATCAGCTAAATGTAGCTCTGACCACCATCAGAGCCATCTTCCTCTGGAACACTGGTTTCTCACCTGCTTTTAGGTGTAAAACTGCAGAGAAATGAATAGTCAGCAGGAGGATTACATAATATTTGCCAGCGTACAATTTCAAATTTTGATTGTTAATTTTTGAGACATTGTCCTTTCTTTAAAACTGAAGGACGACGTTCCTGGTTTGCCTTTTGACATCCCACACACAAAAACAACTCAAGGATTCCCTGACTTCTCTAAAATTTTGTTTGCACAAGAGAAGACAGCTCATTTGTGGAAACTCCCGTAGGCTGTGTGACTGCATCAAAAATCATGATAACCAATTTCAGGATTTATTACATGATATCTGGGAGCAGGAGGGTGGAATCAGTTCACCTCAAAACAAGCATTTTCCTCGCACTTAAGTGTCTGATTTGAATTTAAAGTGTGTTTTTCTTGACATCTTTGATGATAAATATTAATATTTGTTCAGATAATTAATCACTGGTCCACAATGTCAAAGATCAGACAGCTAGCTGCTCATTACTGCAGCCCGTAGCTTCCCTGAACGGGCAGCAGACTGTTACACAACTGTGACCTCAGAGGGACGGAAAATTTTTGGGTACAGAGGTCAGAGCTGGTTAGATATGTCTCACATTTACCAACTACTGCTGAACTTTGGTTTCCACAGGTGCTACTTCCTGTTGAAAACACCTGTTGTTGTTTTTTTACACTCTTGGTAACAATAAAATCCTCAGCCACAAAGTGATTAAAATCTTTGGACTCTAGGCTGGAGGAAATGTAGGTCAAACAGCCCTTACCAGTGCCAAAATGTCCCATGCTCTGTCATCCACCAGTGGCAGAAGAAGTACTTAAGTAAAAGCTGAATTGTCACAACTGGAAAAATAATTTACTGTTACATGCATTCAAAATTGTACTTAGGTGAAAGTACATTGGGTAATTGCTTGATTTTTGCAGTAAAATGTACTTAAAGGACCATACCAGCGATTGTGCCACAACCACATATACATTATGTTACTGACAATTTCCAAAACATAAAATGTTTTAGTTTTCCTGTTATTTTTAAAATTCCCTAATCTTTCAAATCAAAGGTTCAGGTGATACCTTAAAATTCAGTGTTTCGTCTTCTAACACTTAAGCACAATTGTAGAAGGGGCAGTCATTTTAATTTCTCAGTAAAAGTCGTCTTCTCCTGGGACTATGTTTCCTGGCGGAGACACATTTTCTTCCGTGAAGCTCCATGTTGCATCAGTTCAAACCTAATCGACCTCATGTTCGCTGTGATGGATTACTTACCTCAAACATGTTTCAAGTCTCTACAAGTTGATTTTTATAATGTACCTGAAATGACCTAAAGCAGTCTGGAAGGTAGGAAAAAAAATCTGAAATTTACCGCACCAGTAGTATATTTTGGGAAATGGTTGTCAGTAATGTCACATGTACGTGGATTGTACATATTGGCCTCAAACATGCACAATGGCCGGCATGGTCCTTTAAGTATTGAAAGTATTGATTGAGAATAATCCCTGCCAGAATGTTATATTATGGAAAAATAATACCAAATCCCCACACGTCCTCAAAACTGATATCTCTGTCTTTTTCTGCTGCAAATAAAATCTGCACCCCCACCCACTGCCACTCACTCCCCTCACTTTCTGGTCCACAGGCTGTCAGGTGTTGTTGTCAGGTTAAAAATAAGATCCAGGAGTACAAGGATAAGCTGCTCAACTCACCACCCATCAGCTGACAGTAGCTCAACGCATCAGCTCCTCATTCAAGGTTATGAATGCTAGGCTGTTTCTTGGAAGGCCAAGTAAAACTCAGCGCAAGAGATTCAACAGGGACCGGGAGTGGAATGTAGTTAATTAACTTCTACAGATGATGAACTGAACTTGGCTGGTAAAGATTTGCAGTGCAGTTAAATGAAAGAAATCAGCAGCTATTCTCAGATATCTGTGAAAACGTGAAGCTGTTCATTATAGCTCCTAAGTGTCAGAATGTGTGTCCATATTCAGACCAGAGTTCTGCAGAGCACCAGGTGCTAAAGTTAGAACAAAAAGTGTCTTTATAAATAGTCCTGAGCGCCATCAGAACTGCACTTTGAATGCTCCAGCCCATGCCAAAGTCACAGAGCGCCCCAACTGTTGACACAAGATCGCTGTGTCATACTATATATGACTTCTCAATGATGTGTGGTGGCGTCAAATTTCTAAATTCAGCATCTTCAGAGACGCCTCTCTGGATGAAAACTTTCAGTATGGCAAACACAATGAACTACTGTCTTTTCTTTAAAAAAAAAAAAAAAAANTTTAAAAAAAAAAAAAAAAGAATCAGTCTCAAACAAATTTCATTACATTCACCTACCTTGATAAAGCAAGAATTGCACTGCACACATTTCAAAGCACAGTGAGAATGAGAGTGGAAAATTTGAGGACTGCAGAGCTTAATTTGATAAATGACTTGTGGGTGAGGTGAAAGTTGATTTAACACACCAGTGACTTTTCTTGTTTTTCACCAGTTTCTATAAATCATACACTGTACATTACTGCTCATGCTGATTTGTAAAACACGTTTTCCTATGTTCCAGGCAGCCATTGGTTAAAAAAATTAAAAAAATTAAAAAATCAATAAGCAAAAATATAGAGGTTCAATTAAGTTGTATAATCTATCAGTTCTGCATCTTGTCAGTTATATTGTGGTTATGAGGCAATATATTACATAAATTTGCACTTATAACTTTATAACCATGCAAAGTTAAATAAACTTGCTTGTTGATTTTCATATCATCCAAAATGAATAAAAAGCAATGGCTGTCTGGAAAGTAGAAAGAGTACACACTTAAATCTACAGCATACAGCCAAGAAATCGTCAGTAAGTGCATAAGTTGTAGTTAAAGGACCATACTGGTGATTTTGCATGTTTGAACCTAATAAATAAAACCCACATACATGTTACATTACTGGCAACCATTATTCAAAACATACTACTGGAATGTTAAATTCTAGAATAGTTTTTCCTACCTTCCAGACTGCCATTGATTTGAGTTCATTCCACTGCGTTATTAAAATAAACTTGTAGAGACTTGAAACATGCTTGAGATAAGTAATCCATCATAGCAAGCAATATGTATATTACATATTTTATCAGAGTTACTTAATTCAACTGATCCAACAAGGAGCTACACAGAAAAAAAAAATGTATGTCTGGTTTAACTGAACAATTAAAATGACTGCGCCTTCTACAATCAGGTGTAAGCGTTAGCAGGTGAAATTTTTAATTATTAGGTGGCTGTATCACCTGACTATTTGATTTTGAAAGATTTTGGGATTTTAGCAAAATAACACAAAAACTAAAATATGGTTTTGGGTTTTGGAACATGGTTGGCAGTAACATAACGTGTATGCGGGTAGTATTTATTGGGCTCAAACACAGCCCTGTAAGGAGCTAAAACTTCATAAAACATAACATTTTAAAGTTGCGGTTACCATGTATTTGCATTAATTCTCTGTTGGGCTTAAGTCTTTGGGACCTGATATTAGCTAGGGCTGACAAAAATGTCTCCTCATTAGCCTATAAAACCTCATCAATCTTCACAGAGCCCTGAAAACACAATGTCCCCTTAGCCTGAAGCGTAGAAAAGGCTGCTCACATAAAGCACATTTCACACAAGCAGATGTGCAATTTAGCTGGATGGTTTCCATAGCAAAACGTTTATTCTTCCACGTGCAAACAGCATTGATGGATGACCATCTCTGGGATCACTAGATCCCAGAGATGGTCTGAATCTGTACTCACACTGCTCACATGGCCTCAGGTGTGCAGGCGTCTGGCTGAGTCAGCCTGAAAGGGAAAAAAAAAGCAAGATAGACTTATCAGTCATCCATTTTCCACACTGCAGTGAGTTCACAAGGCCCCATTCACATGAAAGTCTGCATACGTTCCCACCATAACAACAATTCCCTCTGTTTTCCAAAACAAAGTTGACCTTCTTTTTTAGGACATTTCCACAATATTCCACTCACTCAAACATACAGTTTGTGTTCCTCTTTTCTATGCACAGGTACAGAAACAACTGATGTCTATTAGATAACCACGCAGGAGACGGTCACTGCCACTCGGCTAATACCTTAATACAGTATTTATTTCATTTTCTGGCAGAAGGTTTGCATTACATGTTTTTTCACAGAACTCCCAGGAGCACATGCAGCTATCTTTAGAAAAGCAGTTTCCCACGTTTCATATTCATGCTGATGCATTTTGCTTTTTTCACTCCTACACAATGTGTTCTGCTCAAGAATTAGTCAACATCCCGCTAAAAGAACGCAGCAGCATGGATCTGAAGACAGTTTGTTCCTCATAAAAAAAAAGTGAAAATTGTTTGTGTGTGTGTGTGTGTTATAGCAAACCTACCAAAGTGCATGAGTATTAACAGCATCAGCATTTTAGTGTGAACCACGAGCCAGAGCAAATCTCAGGTAGTCAATGTTCTTGCTGATGCTTCAAAATGAAATTAGAATTTACAGTGTTCCTGAAAACAGAGTGCAATTTCTCTAGAAGGCAGTCTGAAATGAATTGCATTAATAACTGCTTTTGTATTTAAAGGACCATACCAGTAATTTAGTATGTTTGAGCCCAATACAACCTGCATACGTTATGTTATTGCCAACCATTTCCCAAAATACACTACTTCAGAGGTAAATATTACAATTTTTTTCCTCCCAGACTGCCACTGGTTTCAGTTCATTCAGGTACACTATAAAAATAAACTTGTAGGTGTTTGAAATGTACTTGAGATACACAATCCATCACAGCAAACACTATGTCTATTATTATTTGTTGAAGTAACTTTATTTAATTGATCCGACACAGAACTGCACTGAAGACAATGTATGTCTCCGCCAGGGAATATAGTCCCAGGAGAAGATGACTTTTAGAGAAATTCAAATGACCATGCCTTCTACAGTTGTGCAAAAGTCAAACATACAAATTTCCTGAACCACAGCAATGTATATGGTATCCAAAAAAAAAAAAAAAAAAAAAAATCCAGGCACTGTGTAGAGCTCCTTTTAGTAGAAAGTCTTTATTTTTGGCTATCTGCAAACTGATCCAACATGGAGCTGCACAGAAGACAATGTATATCTCCGCCAGGAAAGATAATCCCAGGAGAAGATGACTTTTATAGAGAAATTCAAATGATATACCTTCTACAATTGTGTTAGCAGGTGAAACACTGAATTTTAAGGTGGGATCACCTGAGTATTGGATTTTGAAAGAGTAGAGGATTTGGCAAAATAAAGCAAAACTAAAATACGGTTTTGTTTTTGGGAATTGTTTGTCAGTTACATAACGTGTATGTGGGTAGTATTTATTGAGCATCATGAAAACTTTAACTAGCCATGGTGACAGAGTGTAATTACTAGTAATTTTGTGGTTTATGTGGTGAGTCTGACTTAATCATGGGATTGTAGATTATTAGCAGCAGAAAACGAGGGACTGTCAGCAGTAATGTTTGTCTATTTTAGCCCAGTGATCACAGTGACTCCAGCCAAACCATCACACAACTTCACTTCAGTGCTTCACCCCATTGTTTTTAATCTTCATATGCAGTATATTGTTTCAAGAATCAGATAATATTTCTCTTCCTTAATAGCTTGTTTTTCAATTTAAGACTTAATACAACACAAAGCAATTTCATAAAAATATATTTTTGGTTGCATTCTGCATCTAATTAGTGAAATAAATGTGATACATAATATCAGTGACTCCCGTTTCACCCACACATACATTGAAAACTCATCCATTACCAGAGCTGAGCAGCCAGGCAGACAGAAGTATTTTTAGCACGCAGACAGTGTCTATTGGTATAGAAGAAAGATAACAGCTGGAAGCAGAAAACCTGATGCAAAGATGCACCAAGGACAGTAAAGCTGACTCTAAACTTCATGTTTATGCTTAATGGCAAAAAGCCAAAGATGGACATAGAACGAACTGGTGAATGGATGGATGAACCTGTCAGAGCCATTGTTTGTTTTGACACCTTGTGTGGAAATAAAGACACACAAAGGTCACCTACAGAATATGGGGTGTTTGTGTCATCACTTTCAAATCATATAGGGATAAAATATAATGGAAACAATACAGTGCTACAACCTATAAATATAGGACTGATCCAGAACGATTAACTTGGATTCTGTAAACTATTAAAAATAAATGCAACACTATTTACAAAACTAGACACATTTGTGACTAATAGATGGTTTTTCATTAAAAAAAAAAAATATTCAGGCTGTTATATTAAATGTAATTGTGCTTTTTCTACATTGTATATTTTAGGAGCACAACCAGACATTGCATCATTTAAACCAGACATCAGCATTTTAGAATCAGACATTAACATTTTAACAGACAGTGAAATTATTGCTTACTACTTTTAAATTGCCTATTGTTGCATTTGTTTTGGTACTCGCACACTTTCACTTTACAACAGAAGACTGGCTGTCAAACGCAGTTGCCTAATGAGAGGGAAGCACACATTATATAAGCAGGTCAGTGGACATGAGTGGTTGTAGTTCAATGGAGTTTTCTGGTGCTAATGTGTGTCTTTTTCCACACAAGGTGTCAAAACAAACAATGGCTCTGACGGGTTCATCCATCCATCCACCAGTTCGTTCTATGTCCATCTGTTTTTTTCCAGACAGAAGCAACACAGAAAAAAGCAAAAGCACACATCTGATGTGACCCAGCTATGTGCCAATGTCACATCTAGCTGGTTTCACAAAGAGAATCAAAACGAACAATAAGCTCAGGTGAAGATTTGAGTGGTGTCACGCTGCTCTGTATTTGCTATTTTAGACTCTTATATAAGATAAAATCATCTACATCGCTCATTGTGTGGATGACACGCACACTGGCCACTTCAAGCGAAAGCACATCTTCTGCTGCGTCTCCATTATGCGAGTTAATGAATAGGTCTTACATTAGAAAACGCAGACAGCTCAAAGGGCATACGGAAGAAGAGAAGACAGCCTTTGATATTAACGGTTTAACATATTCTGTGCCTGGAAGTGGATCTGATTTATGCAAGAGTGCTGCTGAGGGCCTCAAGCTGATTGTGTGATTCTTCCACCCTCAATGACAGAAGGCAGAACATTGTCATGCCGCCTCTGTGCAGCAGGACATTCTGTACCTTTACTGTAAAGCTGCTATTGTTTGCTCATCTGCCTGTTTAGTCTTAAAGGACAATACCAGCAATTTTGCACATTTGAGAGCCCAATATATGTATCCTGTATACAAGTTACGTTACTGACAACCTTTTCTCAAAATATACAGTAGTGTGGTACATTTTAGATTTTTTTTTTCCTACCTTCCACACTGCCATTGGTTTCAGTTCATTTAAGGACGCTATTCAAATCAACTTGTAGAGATTTGAAGCATGCTGAGTTACACAGTCCATTACAGCACATCTATATTAATGTTTTGTTTTTTTTGGCAAAGTAACCTTATTTTTAACTGGTTCATCAGAGCTGCTGGGAAGACAATATACTGTATATGTCTCTGCAAGGGAATCCCAGGAGAAGACGGCTTTTGCAGACAAATTAAAACCAACTGTCTCTTCTTCATTCGGATGTACGTTTTAGCAGGTGAGAATTTTAAAGTGGGTATATCACCTGAACATCTGATTTTGAAAGACTAAGGGACTTGGCAAAATAACACAAAAACTAATTGGAAACTGGTTGTCATAATGTACGGTAAGGTAGTATTTACTGGGCTTTAACATGCAGAATTGCTAGTATGGTCCTTTATCACCTAGGCTTAAAATACTATAACAAATCCTATACAATTAAAGATTCTGTATTGTACTCTGTATTATTTATTACAAATACTTTTTCCTAATTGTTATCCCATCTACTGTTCCTCCTGTACTTGCAGCCATTCATGGAGGTGGCATCTCTGTTGTATGCGAACGACTTGACCTTCACATCAGTATACATTTCCTGCTCACTAATGGTTACAAAACATGTGATCCCAGGATAATAACTCCTGTGCTGCACATATCACACCATGAGCCATGCGAGGGTTTTCAGCTTCTAACCTGCATTCTTAATACAAGCTGTGAGTTGACCCCTTTTTTCTCGGATCAGGTAAGCAAGAAGTCTATTGTTACTGTATTATGTCACCAGTAAAAAAGTTATTGGCTGTATTTCTTGCTCTTAGTAACAGAGACTCATCCTGAGAAGTGGTTGTAGATCTGTTCACAACTACTGACTGATAGCCCAACTAATGAAGCAGACAGAACAATGTATATGGTTCTCCTTAGCTCCTAAATGCTTTGTAAAGGCCAACTTAAAGTTACACAACGAGGACAAAAACATGTCACGAAAGCCGCACTGCAGTCAAAGTGTTGTGTTTGTAGGTTGCCACGACACTGTTGACTAGCTACAGCAGGTTGCCGGTGATTTAGCTCCACAGCAGATCCTCAGAGAATGTCAGAGAATGTGTTTCACCTGAGACACATCAACAGACGCACACATATAGTAACACACTTTCTTACACAGCCTATAGGGTAAGAGAACTCCTTCAAGTGCTCTGTGTTCTGGTTGTGGTTTTCTTCTTTTCCTTCAGGATCAAACGGGCTAGGGACGAGGCGCACAGCAGTCGAGTTTATTGTGGGCTAAGTGTTGCCATGTCCTAGTGGATTCAGAGGTTTCTTTAGGTCCGAGAGGCCAATGTATTGAGCAGGTTTTTGCTTAGAGGAAGGCTAAAATGAAGGCCAAAGCTTTGTCTGTGAGGGAGTGCGCCTGGATGTCAGAGGAGTGCCACCTAGTGGATGAGATCCATGAAGACACACAGAAGGCCACAGTGTGTCTACCAAACCTCTTCAGAACAAAAAAAGTGAAGCCATTCAGCAGAATTCTCGCCAGACCTAATTACCAGGTTTACTTTACAGCCAGAGAGCTGCTCGTGGAAGTGCTGGACAGAGAAGCTGTGCGGGAGCTGACCAAGACAGCCGCTGGCGTGAAGGCTGGCACGAGCCGCCTGTCATACACCCAGAGCAGAGAGCAGAGCGCAGATCTGTCTGAGGAGGACTATGCCGAGGCCTTAAGGTGGTTCTCCATTGTCCTACAGAGTGGTCTATCTGCAGGACGGAACTGTGGTTTTGGCTCTGACCTGGACCTAAATCTGGATGGGTGGCAGGGTGTCCTGAAGAGAAACAGCTTTCAGACTAACCTCCTGTCTCTGTCCAGGCTGGAGGAGGGAGACAAGATGGATGCGCTCTCTGCTTTCTGTGGCCACTTAGCGAGGCGCTACCAGACCTTATTCACACCTGGTCAGAACCTGGCTGTGAAGAAATACTCCATTTCCTACCAACAGACTCCGTGCCCTCTCAACCTCGCCCTCCTCTGTGATATTAGCTCCGGCTTCATCTGTAACATGTACCTGTACTGTTCGGAGCAGCTGCAGAGGTGCAGTAGGAAGCCTGTAGTTGAGCAGGTAATCGGTCATCTCTTGAGACCTTTTTGCAGACAAAGATACCTGGTTCAGGTAGACAGCTCTGCTTGGATGGAGGGCAGACTCACAGAGATCTTCTCGGACTCAGGGGTCGATATTCATTTTGTTCCATCTGTTAAAAGGCCAGTCCTGAAGATAAAGTCTTTTTCATTTCCAGATCACCATCAGTGGACAACTGAGGACTCACTATCTCAACTTGTAGCCCATTTGCAGGGCTGGACTGGGCCCACTCTGTTTCCTCTGCCAGACCTGAGAGGGTCAGTGGTGGATGTTTTTTTTCCAGGCCTCTGTGTGACTCTACACATCATCTGCATCAATACATTTGTGCTGCACACTCTGCAGACTCAGGGCTCCGGCAGGCATGTCTATCTAAGAGAGTTCACCAGGAACCTGGCCTCTCAGCTGGCCGTGGACAGCAGCGTCACCATGCCCATCCTGTCACAGCCACTCCACTCAATTTATATAGCAAATCTGTCTGAGCAAAGGTTAGAATTACTGTCTATTACAGCATTTTAAACTTGAAATGCCTTTCATAATATTAAATGCCTGGATCACCAGGTACCAAAAAATGATTCAAGCCAAAATACTGGTATGGTGCAAAATAACTTTTTAAAAGCACTTGGGAATTTGTACTTGGCATTTTGTATCAAATACTGGTGGTGTTTAGCAAGGACAGACTTTTCAGTTTGATTGCCATTGTTCAAGTATAAAATATGAAATATGAAATTATTTTGCTTTCAAGAAAATGTACAATTTAACTCAAAGACCAAGAGACAGTGAGGCAGAGTACTGTATGCTATTAATTCCACTCCTAATAAAGCTCATAGTAATAGTATAGTATAATATACATTTTCCTAATGCAAGAAGAGACTTAGTGAAAAGATACTGCACAACAGTCCAAGGAAGTGGAAGCAAAGATGTTAAGATTGATACTGTTAAAATATTAACTTATGGCTCAATGCACAGGAATAAGAAGGTCATTTGTCTTCTCTTTTGTCACGCTCACAGGGCAAACAACACAAACAACTGTGGCCAGGTGATGCAAACTGAGGAGCAAAGCTGTACATCTGCAGCAAGGTTGCAGAGGTGGGGCCAACGAGGAGTTTGCGGTTTGGACAACTCTGGTAACTCTTGCTACTTAAATGCAGTGTTACAGTGTCTTTGTTCCACTGTGCCCCTTGTGGAATACCTCCTGAACCAGGACACTCGCAAACAGCTGGCGAGGTAAGACCAGCATCTCCTGTGNGGAATACCTCCTGAACCAGGACACTCGCAAACAGCTGGCGAGGTAAGACCAGCATCTCCTGTGTATCTGACTCACAAGTAGATGGCATCATGAAAATACATTGATTCACAAATACCAGACACTTTATTCATAAGGTATCTGAGTCCTGAAAGTTTTTGGCTTCCAGTGGAGCTGACAATTTTAGTTACGTGCTCCGTCGCAGGTACAAGTGCCGAGTGGCTGAGGTGTTTGTGCGCCTGCTGGAGGAGATGTGGGGTGGAAGAAGCTCCAGCTGTGCCCCTGTGGAGGCCAGGTCTGTGTTGTGTTCCATTCTCCCCCAGTTTAACAACCCCTGCCAGCAGGATGCCCAAGAACTGCTGCTCTTCCTCCTCAATGCGCTACACGATAACCTCAGAAAGGTGCAGTGGCTTCTATAATTTCTTGCAAAATGAAAATACTCAACAACAGTTTGAGTAATTCACAACTATACAGTACTAGATAAATGCACTTTTCACTTTTGCATAAAATGCATTTTAAAATACATGTGCTTGTTTCTAAATTCCTCAATAATTTAGAACTAATATCTGACTGTCTCTGAATATTTGAAACTCAGGTCATCTGCCATATTCTGATAAGTTCCCAGAGTCACAATGAATTATAGAAGCATTTAATGTCTATAGTAGCGGGAACCAATATAGACTGTACTTGCTCCAAAACTTATCAAGTGTGGAATAATTTTCAAGAATCAAGTGCCATTTTTCTTGATTCTAGTACAGCATTCTGCCTTATTCAGACTCTCTTCAACATTGACACCTATTTCTAGAAAATTTATGAAACAAGTTGATCTTTATTGGAAGCTGGTTAAAATACTGGGTAATTTTTTATTTTACTTTATTTTTACTTGTTTGAAGAGAATCTGACTTTCAGGACTTAATGACAGGAGATTTAATACATATCAACCAACTGTTGTTTACATGCTTGGCAGAAATATAAATATATCCATAAGTCAAAATTTGTCATTCTACCAAGTAACATTTAATAAATAAATAAACAGCACATTCGTTTTTCACACAAATGGAAAGTTGAGTTTAAGCAATAAAACTGACCTACCCATCCTCAAATTACATCTACTTACAGGTTTTACAGCTAAAGTCCCAACTTTAGCAGCTAAGCTAGCTAGGTGTGACGCAGTTTTATTCTTTACACAAACATTTACCTGGCGATGACATTTTCTTGCTGTGTGATGGAATGACAGTATTGAATTCTGAATTGCAGCTGTTTAGCCGTTGTTTTTGTTGTTTTGTTTTTTTTATTTCCACGCTCCTGTATTCCTATTTGAGTATTTTAAGACCTATTACCTCCCGCCATCCAGCTAAAGTACTCAAACTACGTGAACAGGTGCGTTATGGTGAAGGCCGCCATTTTAACTGTGATATTGCCCCCTACTGCTTGGAGTGTAAATGCACCAAAAAAAAAAAAAAAAAAAAACTCCGTATCTCCAACAGCTATAGTTTTATCTGACCATTGACTAATGTTAGTGTTAGCGAACTTTAGATTGTATTGCTGATGGTAACATCTTTATACATTTTCTCTACATGGTGCAGTGTTTCAAGTCATAAACACACATCATAATGCTATCATAAGTATGCTGTTTATTGCTTTTGGTCTCATCTACCCGACATAATCATAATGACTAAATCAAGAGAATCTTAAATTACGGAAAATTCAATATGCCATAGCATTTTTTGCTTTATGGCTGTTTTTCACCATGCTCTCCTCACTTTATTCTCATTTTTCATCTGTTGTAATTTATGTCTTTATTTTTTCTTTATTGTGTCTGGACCAATGAAATAGACTCAAGATTCAGGATCCTGGTCTTCAAGTAGACTACAAAGTACTACATATTTTCCATCTCTCACTGGTCTTCCAGCACCTGATTAGTTAAAGAAGGATGTTAATTTGATGGAGTTAATGTCTCCCAGATCATGACTGGCTAAGCACACCTGATTTATCTATGTGTGGGTACAGCAGCAGAGATGGAATAATGATCAAGATTGAGAACACACTGGTTTAATAAAACTCAGTTCGAGATTTCCAGGCTGTAGTACAAAAGGTCTGTGGTCAAAAGAATAGGCCAAGTCAAAAACCAGAGGCAAATAGAAGCAGAGGTAGGCTATGTACAAAAACACTAGGAAGAGGCAGAGTAAGGAGCAAAACAGGTGAAGTCAAAGAACCATGGGCCAAGAGCCAAAAAGAATCTAAACTGAGGGCAAAAGCAAGACAAAAATAATAAGACAGGCAAAACCAGATATAATAAAATATTGGCATAACTGCTAAAGGGGGGGAGCTACAAACACAAGACAGGCAAAGTAGGAACAGGAAGGCAGATGATTGGGGACCTGAGAGCAGATGTGTCAGGCCACTGAGCAGATGCAGGAGCCTATAGTGACATCTGGTGGACAGGTTGAGAACAGCAGCCTCATAAAAGTAATGCACTTTTCCTGTATAAAATGTTCTAAAAATAAAAAATTGCCCTTCTAGATGTGCTCCTCAACACGAAAACCCATGCAAGTCCAGAACAGAAACCATCCCAGTGCAGTGAGGGAACCCACCATCATCTCACATCTGTTTGAGGGCCAGCTGAGTTACTCAACCATCTGTATGCACTGTGACCTCCAGGCACACAGCACACAGACCTTCACCATTCTCTCCTTACCCATTCCAACAGGCATCATTAAGTGCTCCCTTCAGGTATCTTTTAATAGCTGTATGTATGTTGTGTTTCAGAAATTGGGTTAATCCAATCCTTTACTCAAGCAGCAACACCACACTGGAAACACTGTTCATTAGTATAAGTGCTGATCTGATTTTTACTCAAGTGATAGTATTATTAGAAAATTTACTTAAGTATCAAAAGTAGAAGAAGACGAGACTTCACTGTCTGATGACTACTGTATGATGTCTATTTTTGGGGATTTTCATTTTCAAATAAGAAAAAAAAGTAAGGAAAGAGACAAAGAATGAAGAAAAGAAAGTAGGAGAAGTAAAGACAAAAGCAAAGGAAGAAAGATAATAATAGCGATATTGTATGATTTTATCCAGTCATTCAATCCCTGTCTGTTTTTTCCTCTTTGTTCAAACTGTGAATTCTTTGCAGGACTGTCTGTCGCTCTTCTTTGAGCAGACTGCACTGACCGGAGGAGATCAGAAGCTGTGTTCAGCTTGTGGCCTGAGAAGAGACACAACAGTCTTCACTTGTTTAGACAAACCCCCCGAAATTCTCATGCTGCACCTGAAACGGTGAGTAGAAAACAAACTGCATTCTGTTCAAGTTTAAGGTAACACTGCTAAGGGTTAGATCATTGTTAAGTAATGCATGTATTAATGTGTGATGTTATTTGTAGTTTATTTGGTTTAAACTTGGATCAGTTTGTGAAGGTTAACTCACAGCTATAAGGTATATTAATCCCAAATTATCAGATCATCCAAAGACAAATATTTGCCGGAATAATAATTTGAGAAGTTGGCAGGATAAAGTGAAAACAATCATTGTGAGCAGAATCAGTCTTGTTCAGAGGAGAAACGCCAGGCTGAGCTAATTCAACAGCATAGTATTGAACGTATAACTTAATTGTGTTAGGATTCATAAATCGGTAGCACAGTAAATATTAAGTCAGCACAAAAACTTATAATGCCCTTGAGCATGAATGACTTCTGAGCCACAGGAGTTCAAATCATTGATTCATGCATTAAATCATGAAGACTCATGCAGGTCTTATTTCAGCATAAGTTACAGTATGTATGACCCTTTTGTGAAGCTTGCAGAATGTGCAGAGCTGATATCATTGGTGGTGTTATGTTGATTTGAAACACTATAAATCAATTATATATTTTTAACTTGATGTAATGTTTTTAATCCACTGCAGCTTTGGTTGTAAAGGGAAGAACCAGGTGAAACTGAGGACAAACGTTGTGTTCTCTAAGGAGAACCTTGATCTCACCCCGTTTCTATCCAGCCCCTCAGCACACAACAGCTCATACTCCTCATACTGTCTCTATGCTGTAGTGGTGAGTAAATACACAAACAGGTTAGGGGTCCTGCTTACTACTAAACAACTCTTTATGTAGTCTTTTAAGGTGAATTACATTATCGTTTTAATATTTTCTATAATGGTCCCAATAGTTAAAAATAATTTTTTAAAAAATAAAGGAGAGCTGTTTGTCTTGCCACACAAAATCAAATGTGTTCATCAGTACTGGTTTGTCTGCTATTTTAATTATTCAATTCAAAACTATTGGAAATTGGTAGTACAAGGTTGGTTGTACGGTCATCGTTGGTGTTGATGGTGGTCCAATTTTGGGTATTTTCTTTAGTGATTCATATGAATTAGATGTACAGTATATTAGTGTATCGATAATTCTGAATTTTGAATGCAGAACTTTTTCTTGTGATTGAGGAATTTTCTTTATGATGTAAATGCTTTTACTTAAAGGACCATACCATCTATTTTACATGTTTAAGCCCAATAAATACTACCCGCATACATATTATTGACAAACATTTTGCAAAATATAAAGCTGTGTTTTAGTTTTCCTGTTATTTTACCAAATCCCAGTTTTTTTCAAAATGAAATGTTCAGGTGATACACCAACTTCAAATTCAACTTTTCACCTGCTAACATATATGTCTGAATGTAGAAGGGATGGTCATTTTAAATTGTTTGGTAAAAGCCATCTTCTCCTGGGACTATATTTCCTGGCAGAGACATACATTGCTTTATGCACAGCATCATGTTGACCAGTTAAATAAAATTACTTCAACAAAAACTTTAATAGACAGTGTTCTCGGTGATGGATTACCTATCTCAATCGCATTTCAAATCTCTACGAACTGATGTTAATAGGGTATTGAAATGAACTGAAACCAATAGCTGTCTGGAACATAGGAAAAAAAATCTAAAATTTACTGCTCCAGTGGTATATTTTGGGAAATGGTTGTCTGTAATGCAACATTGTATATATTGGGCTCAAACATGCAAAATCACTGGTATTGTCCTTTAAGTAAAGAATTTTAAGTACTTCTTCCACCTTTATCAACTCAGTTTATATAAAGCCTACAGATATAACTGTGTAAATTTATAAAACATTCTTTATGCAGCAGTTTTAATTTTCATCTTTTCTTTCTGCTTGTAGCCTGTTTGTTAAAGTTGCTCTTTCTTCTCCAGAATCATGCAGGTAACCTGAACATGGGTCACTACACAGCTCTGTGTCACAATGCTCTCACCTGTACCTGGCACTGCTTTGACGACTCAGTGGTCAGGGAGGTGCAGGACCACTGTGTGCAGACGTCAGACGCCTACATGCTGCTGTACAGCCGCAGGCCCTTCCAAAAGCCAAAGATCCACGGACTGTGAGCTCTCCTACCACCAGACCTAATCCTCATTTTCAGCCTCATGTCCATCTGCCCTCAAGTTTTTATTGCTGCGACAATTATGCCAGACATATTGACTTTAACCAGGGTTCAGCTGAATGTACACGTCAGGGAAGATATGACATTTGTTTTCCTGCTGGCTTTATCGTTCCTGTACTCCAGATGAATAAGATGATCTAATTGCTTGTGCAACTGTGTGTGTATATAGTATGTGTGTGTGTATATATATATATATATACTGGAATGGAGGAGTGCTGAACAGGATTGGGCTTCATTCAGTCTCTCAACAGCTTATCAGGCGTGTTTGTTGAAAATAGCTTGTTCATACATGGCTTTGCCTCTTTAATGTAGAAACACAAAGAAAAACACCCGCACTCACTCCTTCATTCCTGAGCACGCGCGCACACACACACACACATGCACACGCGCACACACACACACACACACACACACACACAAATTTGAAGCAGGTTTAATAAACAGTCATAGGAGTTGTTTGATAGGTTTGTTAATATAGGTGTTATATCTGAAAAAAATTTGAAGAGCATTAAGAAATAAAATCAACATGTACAAGAAAAGAAAATAGATAATGATTTCATGCTAGGCAAGGAAACTCAAAACCTCATATCTCAACCATTCCAAGAATAACATCAGTTTGCTTTGTGCTTGTTCTTGTCATTTCATCAGATGTTCCATTCTGACACAGATGAAGTCATCTAAGTGAATAAGATCAATTTCTCATGCCTTCTCTTTCCCTCAGTCAGTGGTGAGGGCAATTTTACAGCCAATCAAAGTTAATCTGATAGAAGAAAAAATGTCAAGCCTCTGGAAACATATTCCTTCATTATCAGCAACATCCAAAAATAATACCAAATTATCTAGGTTAGACAAGTTAAACATTTGCTCTAAATCATTTTTGTATTGGAGATACAGTATCAACATAAACAGCATGAACAGTCAAGAACAAAACTCTAGAAGCAGGTAGGTGTTCTTGTCATCGGCTGAGCTCAACAAAACAGACAACTTCTCAGCATCAGTATCGATCATTTTAAAGCATTCTGACTTGGTTATTAATGTCTGCTTTGGAATAATGTGTTCTAAATTTAAATTGGTTGCATATTGTGTAAATGTATCGTATTGCAGATTTTCACAAAGAATGTTGCTTATATGAACAAGCGCAAAATCAATTCCACTCACCCTTTAGGAAGTCTCAACACTCGCATACTGTTATGGTCGCGATAAATATCAGGACGTTACACAGCTAAAATAAATGTAATGATACTGTGACGGCTGCTACGCGGAAAGAAGAGAAAATGAATTTGGTCACTTTACAGAAAATACCTTGCCCTCTAATATATACATATTTAATGTGCAATATCGGCATTGGTAGGCAAGTACATGCCATCTAACTGTTAACCCTGGTGTATGCACTGTAAAAGAAAGCTGAAGATCAGTTCTGCAGAAAGGCCGTCCACACTGACAACAACAGAAATGAGAGTAAAGAGCATCTGACTCCGCTGTCAGCCTTACAACAAAATCATCCACCTACAGAACTCTGAGCAATATAAGCATCTGTTTAGTCTCAGTAGGTCGCTAGTTGATCAGTAATATGAACAGGCGCCATGTTTAACAGCTAAGGGGTCCTCTAGTAGCTGAAGCATTTCACAGTGCCTGCACCATTATCCAGTCTGAATCAGACAGGATCTTGCAGCTCGCTCGAGTTACGCCCTCTTCACCGCCCTCTACACGTATGCGTCTAGCCCGGCAAGCATGTGCGCCAGATCCTTAGAGCTGTGATTTTTAAAAAGAAAAACCAGCTTCCAGCCTTGATAGCCGCTGCTCTGGCATCGATTCCTTTTCATGTCCCACACCTCCATTACAGGGAGGAGTAAAACAAGATATACGCTGCGGAGGACTTGACAGAGGAGGTGGAGATTTCAGAAACCTCGTGGTCGTCAAACTTGAACCAGCGCTGTTTGATTGCATTCTTACAGTAAGCCGTGTAGTGACCGCCATCCAGACCGCCGTAGTGATTCTAGAACAGCGAAATGGTTCAAGAAGATTAAGCCCATATACTTTATATATATATAGTTATTAAGCTGAATAATCTAAATAAGCTAAATAACCTTTATATTTAATTCTTAAAGGATCATACCAGTGGTTGTGCATGTTTGATTGCAATAAATAATAAATACAACTGGCACACGTTACAATACTGTCAACCATTTTGCAAACAATTCTACTGGAGCAGGTAAATTTTCAAATTGTTTTTCCTGCCTTTCAGCTCATTCCGGTACGCTCTTAAAATCAACTTGCAGAAACCTGAAACGTGCTTAAAAAGGTAATCCATCACAGGAAACCACATGCCATTATTATTTTTTTGTCGGAGTTACTTAATTTTAACAATCCAGCACAGAGCTACACGGAAAAAAATGTATGTCTCTGCCAGGGAATACAGCCCCAGGAGAAAACTGCTTTTACCAGAGAAATTAAAACAACTGTGCCTTCTACAGGCATAACATTGATTTTTAAGCTGGGTGTATCACCTCCACATTTGATTTTGAAAAATAAGGGGATTTGCCAAAATAATATGAAAACTAAAATATGGTTTATATTTTGGAAGATGGTTGGCAGTAATGTAATGTGTGTGCACGTAGGATTTATTGAGCTCAAACATGCAAAACCACTGATATGGTCCTTTGGTCCTCACACTCATACTAGTATGTCCTCTGTTCAAATTCACAGTCAACAAAATATACCCATGACTTCTGGTTTCTAACCCGACTCTTCACTATGACAGTTTCTCGCTCTCAAAATGGACGTAGTTAGAAAAAGACAGACAAAGTTCATGGCTGTCTCATTTTGGCAGATAATGCATCATCTGACCTTGTTCCAATGCAGTATTTCTACCTTTACCTGTTTAAGGCTATGATTTTTTAAATTGATTTGGCTGCTTGCTGATGGTGAAATGTCAGCATCCCTTGTGATTTTATTGATCAGTACTGTACAGTTTGCACTTACAGATACTCCGTAAAGGCTGTATCTCTTAAGGTTCATCTTGGGTCCGATGACATACTGGGAAAGGTCCAGACTGTCCAAAGCGAAGTCCACATTTGTCTGCAGCTTCTGCTTCCACCTTCCCTCATAGGAGAAGCTGCAGAAATTACACACACACAGACACAGACACGCACACGCACACACACACGCACAAAATAACAGTGTCAACACAGAAAAACAATTTTTATAGTGTTATTTTGCTCTTCTGATGAATACTTGCTGCTGGTACAGATGCTATAGATGCTGGTAACATATTTGTACTCACAAGTTTGCTGTCACTTAAAATAACTTGCCATAATTTGCACACCACACACACAGACTATTACAGACCGTTTCAAGTGCACCAGGAGAATAGGAGGGACCTTCCAAATCTCCAGTTTCTTGGTTGAATCTCGGTGGGCCTTGCAATGTCGGCAAAACACTTTGTTGTTGTCAGTCAGCTTCTCTTCCTTGGAGAATAGCCGCAGACAATCCTGCCACACAGCAGCATACATTCATTTCAGTCGGATATTACAAAGCACAAAATCTGTTCCAGATTACAGTATATCATGGATTGACAAATTATTTGGTTTCTTATTGTTCTTAAATGTGTAAACTCCAGAAAACTATGAGCTTGTAGTGCTGGTATATGAAATGTTAAATGAAACTTAGGTATTAGGTGCCAGACAGATGACAGCTTATCAGGTAAATAAATTGAAGTCAATAGATTAAAAATAAAACATGGTTTATAAACTATTTTCTGCAGTTGGATTTGGCATCTGAGGAACTCTTAGTCCGTAACAGTCTGTACAACACGAGAGAAATCAAAGTAAAGTGTAGAAATGTTACACTCTGGTGTCATTTTCAATCGTGATTATATTTTCAGGAAACCAATTTCTTTTTTAAAATTACGTAAAAGAGCACTCAGTGTAGACTCTGAGTTCTTAGCACTTCAGCGTATATTGAAAGGACGTAGGAAACTGGGCTGGGTACGAAAAGCCAATTTTGTTATTTACTAAAAAATGACTGTACTTTCAGCTATTGAAAAAGCGAGATGGTATTCCATAGCTAATTTTGAAAAGTGATCTGCAGTCAAATTTCTGTTTGTGTACAACTGGAGTATTTTATATGATTTTGAATTCTCTAGTAAAATAAAAAGAGAAACTGGGGGAAAACTACATTTAAGGAACTGGTAACAAAATTTAAAAAAAAAAGAGAGAATTCATGACTCAAAAAATGACTGACCTGCAGGGAGCACTTGCTGGTGGAAGCCAGAGGCAGTGACAGGTACATAAAGGTCTCAAAGGTGCGTGACTTGCGGTGGCAGGTGAGACACTGCACAGTGGACTTGAACTGCCCCTGGAACAGCGCTACAATGACCGACTCGTTCAGCAGCTTGTGTTTGCTCCAGGCCAGGTCTGCTGCCGTCTGATCATCCAGATGGTCGTTTTCCTCCTCCTTATACCGTTTCCTGTTGTCCGCCTGACATCACAGATGGAAGACCAACATTATGGTACACAAGAGCAATTTCCGCTTAGGTTGAAGCAAATATTGTACTCCCATTAATGATTAATCAGTGACAGCTGGCACAAGCTATGAAAGTCAGAATTAAAAGTTGCCAAAAGACAATTTGTCTCATTTAAGACTGAGAAAAGCTAAGACTACACGTTGAATTTCTTCCATTGAAAAACAATTTGTATTCCACACCAATCTAATGTGTTTCAGCTTTCTTAGCATGCAGCTCAGCCACATCCAGTTTACTTTCAGTACGACAGGTAGGGAGATAGTAAAGCCTGTTAACACTTGCTATCTAATGTTTCAGTAATTAGCCTGAGTAGTCAATTAGCCTGGAGAGACAAAGTGGACTGGGCCAGCTTGATGGCAGACAGGTCTGAACATCAGCACAACAAGAAACATGATGAAATGGATGTGTTAATGATAAATGCGCCACATATCGTTTCAGCTGATACACTCTGTTTGGCACCATTCTCCTTTTCATTTAAAAGAGTAGACGAGTTGAAGAGTAAAATGGAGTGGATTTAAGTCTTCCATCAAGACACTAGGTGGAGACAGCCACCATAGTATTATCTTCCCCTCTGCCTGGTCTCCTCATAACTATTTTCATAGATGGTTTAATAAAGGACTCCTAATACAAAAAAAAAAAAAAAAAAAAAAAAAAAAAAAAAAAAAATCAGCATTTGCTTTGGAAGTTCATCTAGTCTTTTCTCCCATTCAAATGAAAATGAAGCCAGGAAAGGAGAAGTCGGTCATTACAGGCAATGAGGCATGTCTTGGGTCTACATGCGGAGAGGTTCTGATGGAGCATCAGAGCAGACAGATGCAGACACACCACACACACACACACGCACTGCTGTAGGAAGACCAAGGACACACAGCTATTTACTTACTCTCTAATTTGCCATCAAAATGACACCCAGTGAAAAAAGAAAGAAGGAAAATGACAAAATGCTCAGAGTTTATCCTTAAAGAGCAAATGTGCAACATCATACAGGGGTGGCGGAAGGCTGGCCATAGCAAGCCTTAGCTGAAATTAATAAGTTACTTGATATGCAATTACTCAATATTTCACCCCGGGTTTAGCGCATTTTTCTCTTTCTTCTCCTACTAATAAACATCCAAATATTTTTGTTGACGCATAACATTGTAAAAAAAAAAAAAAGAAATGCCAAAGCAGTGTTTAATTCCCTTTATTTCTCTTCATGTTTCCCTGTGTGTGCTCTACCTTGTTGAGGTCCTCGTGGAGGCCGTCCATTAGGAACAGCAGCAGCTCCTGGGAATCTTGCTGATCGTAGCCAGAGAACTGCTCGTTGATCTTGCTTATGGTGATCTTGAAGTCACGTGGGCTGATGTACTTGTATAGGCCCGTCCACAGAGCCTTCATAATCACACCAAACTCTTCTGCTACCTCCCCTTTATGGCCCAGGATGTTGGACCTGGCAAAGAAATAGAACAGGGAGAAAAAAAAAGTTATATATTTGGAGCAAATCAGCTGCCCCACTTTTTGATTCTTGGTAAATAATTCCATTATCTGAGCCTCACCTGTTGATGTCCTCCAAGTAGTAATTGTTGTTGAAGTAGTCAGCCATGGCCGGAGTGTTACACAGACACTGCAGGATGGAGTTCATGTAGCACGTGTTGCCGAGGTTACGAAGGCCGGTTAACGATGTGCCCTGACCTCCAAACGCGGGATTCAGGTTGCGGATTTTGGCAGCCGACGGTCGCGCAATATCCACTTTAGAATAGACTTTAACACTGGAAGGTCTGAAAAGCAGAGAGGGAAAACGGAAGACTGACTACCTGACAGGTCTGTGCAGACACTAGAACTTACACCGATACTAGAAGTAGGACATGAAACCAACTTTTCTTTCTTATTGCAGCAGCTATTTAGTTATACAGAGCCCATCTGTGTGTCCATAAAACTTTCATGGCATTAAAGCTACGACAACAACAATGTAGAACTTTAAAAAAAAAAAAAAAAAAANAAAAAAAAAAAAAAAAAAGAGAGGGAGAGCAATTCAATCCAATTGTATATCTGATGACCTGATTACTGATGGGACAGTTGATCTTACCAATCACAGAAAAGACTTTTTCATTGTTGTCTGCCATCAGCTCTTTTAGAAGTTTGTACCCACATCAAAATGTTTTAAGTATCATAAAGTATTTCCATTAGTCTTACTTGGTGTCTCTATTGATGGTGGGTATGGCGGCAGCAATAGTTGGAGCAGTGGCCTTCTTCTGGGCCTCCTTGCTCAGGTCCTGGCTGATATCAGGGGAGGAGTAGGAGCGTTTCAACTTAGACTGCTCGCACTCCCGTTCGCGGTTGGGGTCTGGCTCAGCTGGCCGTGGCTGTTTCTGTTTGACTGTGGGTNCTCCCGTTCGCGGTTGGGGTCTGGCTCAGCTGGCCGTGGCTGTTTCTGTTTGACTGTGGGTGGTGTGGAGGGTGGGGTCTGGGGAACCGTGACTTCTGGAGGGTACAGGTGGACGCGGTTTGTTGGGGAGTGGTAATATCGATACGTCCCTGTCACTGTGTCGAGGAACTAGCAAAATTGGAGAGGAAGATATGGAAGAAAGGAAGCAGGCATCTTAGTAACTCTCACGCACACAGAAACAACTACTTAGCTAAAGGAATTGCAGTTTTTCCTTTTCGATATCTCTGACCAACTGATTCTTCAAGCATTTAGTACCTTCATCCAGCCGTCTGGCAGGCCTGGTATACTCCTACCCATCTCCTCACTCCTTGCTCTAGTCAGGGGCTCTCTCTGTGGAATAAACACAAACACATAAACACACACACACAAACAAATCGTTATGTAGAGACTTTTCATAATTTGGTTAAAGTTAGCTAGTTTGGCTAGTTTGGCTATGTTAATTTCTGCAAGTGCAACAGCATTGGTGTTCACAGTTTTCACGACAGATCTGGAACCTGAGTTTTTATTCCCTACTGTAACAATATCATTAGTCCGAGTAACTGACTGATAGTCAATATGTAATTAGGGTGATACTGTTGTAATGGAAGCAAAATCTGCCTCTAATGTTCACTTGCACTATTAACTTTTCCACAAACAAAGGGAATTAAATGAAACTTCACGATGTAGCGGCATTTACGCTGACAGATGTGTAGACTCACCTTAATTTCGCTGACAATGTGGTTGGGCGCAGGCAAGTCCAGAGACACGCTCTTTGAGGGAGGGTCAGAGTTTTGCTCTTTTCCCTTCTTCTCTTTCTCCTCCCCGCCTCNCGCTCTTTGAGGGAGGGTCAGAGTTTTGCTCTTTTCCCTTCTTCTCTTTCTCCTCCCCGCCTCTGTTCTCCTTATCTTCCTCCTCTTCTGCCTTCTGCCTTTCCAGTTTCTTTTTGTCCTGATGTTTTTTGTCCTCCTCCTCCTCCTCCTCCTCCTCCTCTTCTTTCTTCACTCTGTCACTCGCATCCTTTTCCAGCTTTTCTTTCAACTCCTTCTCCTTCTGTTCCTTCTCCCGCCGCTCCTCCTCAAGACGGCGCTCTTGGGTGCGTTTCTCCTGTTCTTGCCTGGCCTTCTCCATCACTGCAGCTGCTTCAGAGTGTATCTGACTTTGCTCCTCTTTAGACAGAGACATGTTGGGACTGAAGGATGGTTTGGCTGAGCGGTCTGGGACAACTGGGCCGTTGTGGATGATGGAGTCCTTGGTGGACCCGTTCTGACTGGGTTTCGATTCATTTGACACCCGCATGGAAGGCTTCTTGGTACGGTCAAACTGGGAGAACAGGAGGGTAAAACAATAACATGAGTAATGTCAATTGAATTTGTGACACGATGACGCCTTCAATTCTTGTGTCTTTGTCGGTTTGACAGGTTGGCGGCGCGGTTACCTGCGGGATGACCCTGGCTGTGGCAGGTGACTGGCTGNGTGACTGGCTGGAAGCACCCGCCACAGAGCTGTTCTTATCAAGGCCCAGCACAGAGTTTGTGGAGCCTGTTGCAGGGATGTTAACGGTGTCCTGCAACCTGTCAGTTACTGTGAAGGATTCGGGGTCAGTGTGCTCTGTTGAAGTGATCCCATTCACCATTGCTGAGGGTTCCTGAGGTTCGGGTTTAGCCTCAGGCTGCAGCTGAGGTGGAGGTGGAGGTGGAGGCTTTGGCTCCTCTAGGGATGGGTAGCTGAAGTTCACTGCTCAGAACACCAGAGGCAATTAGTTCTTCTAATAAAGAATCACTTCTTTAGGAATAGAGGCCAAGGCAATTAAAATGCAATCTGCCAGAGATATGAAATATGAGGTGATACTCAAGAATAATTTAAAGGATAATACTCGCCATTTTGCATGTTTGAGCCAAATATATTCAATTTTCATACACGTAATGCTATTGGTAATCATTTCCCAAAGCATACTACTGGAACGGTGAATTAAATTATTTTTTCACATCTTCCAGATCGCCATTGATTTCAGTTCATTCTGGTATGCTATTAAAATCAACATGCTGATACTTGAAATGTTCTTGGGATAGGTAATCCATCTTCGCGAACAAGACGTATATTCAGGATTTTTTTTTTTTTTTTTAANGAGTGAATGTATATCTCCACCGGGAAATATAGTCCCAAAAGAAGACCTGCGTTTATTGAAAAATTTAAATGACCATGACTTCATCAGGCTCATACTAGAGATGAAACATTGATTTTTAAGGTGGGTGTATCACTTGAATATTTGATTTTGAAAGATTAAGAGACTTTGCAAAATATCAGGAAAACTGAAATACGGTTTTATCCTTTGGGAAATGGTTGTCAGTAATGTAACATGTAGAGAAAATTGAATATATTAGGCTCAAACATGCAAAATGGCCAGTATGGTCCTTTAAACTGTATTCTTTGTATGCAAAAACATTTCATCAGAATATGTACCAATGGTAATGATGCTCCTTCATTTCAATCTGAGAATTTTACCCATTTTTGATGTAAACAATTATCCAACATGTGTTTTGTCTTCTCTTCTGTACATAAATTATTACCTGTTTCAATTCTCAAATCCATTATTATGACAACATCAGCACACAATCTTCACCCTCACTATTTTAGGACAACGTTCTGTCAATTTTCTATTAGATTTAGAGGTCCATGTTTTGGAACAAATTACCAATTTGCATCAGATTATGTGCGAATTTTAATTCATTTAAAAAGCAGTTAAAATATTTGCTGTTGAACTAATCCTAGCCATTTAATTTTACGATCCCCATTTTCCTATTTTGCCGTTTCCCATCCTAGCCCTTTACCTTAGATTGTCATTTTTTTTTCTTTTTTGTGATGTACTTCTGTTTATTTCATTACTATTCTTCTTATTATTATTATTTTTCTATTTAATGCTTATCTGATTCAATAAGTGCATCTAGAGTTGTGCTTCTAATTTTGGGAAGGCCACCAGACAAGCCTTTATCTGTGTTTTTGGCCTCTCCTGCACATTATGTTTTCATGTTTCTTATTTTGTTTTTTTTACTAGTAATAATTTTGTATCAGGATTTTTTTTTTTTTGAAGTTATGTAATTTTCATGTNAAAAAAAAAAAAAAAAATACTCACACTGGGGGAGTGTATTGATGATGTTTTGTTTAGGGGGCCGGACTTTAGCATTGGATGTGTACATGGGGTAATACAACAGCCAGTTCTCGTAGCCGCCCTCCAGTACCAGTGGCTCACTGCGCAGGATGGTGATGCTGTCCCACTGTGGAGTGAGAAAACACATTAAGAAACAGCTGTGGTTATGCATGCATGTGCTAACCGCAGCACATGAGCGAAGTGCACAGAGTGCAAAAAAGTCAATAGGTACACATGTGCGGACATACAACTACCTTAAAGAGGGCATCTTTGAGGCTCTGCAAGGTGGTGCCCAGTGCAAGGTCCATCACAGAGCTGAACCAGTCCAGCAGGACTACATAATCCGCATGTGCCCGCTGTCTCCACTGGTCTTCAGACCCCTCAGGCAGCTTAAGCTCAATCTGATTCACAGTGATTCTGAGAAGCAATTACAGATCAGGTTAAATGAAGATGCTGAGAAATGTTTTCTCTCTCGTTGTTTGATAGTTAATGGCAAAAAGAGAGGAAGCAGCACAATATACTGGAGGTAGAAACCGTGTGGTAAACCCTTTCTCCTCCTTTCTTACCCTGGACTGATGGCCTCCTCAGGGACACTGATGCAGGTCTGGGCTGGGACCTGAATGTGAGAGTCCTCAAAGTCCCTCTGGCTGCGGGCATCCATGACAATTACCATAATTGACTGGTCCTTCATCATATTGAATAGTTTCTCTGCTGTGATCCCACCAGCAGGTCCTGCTGCTGCCAGAGAAAGAATTGAATCAACAAATGACAAAAAAAAAAAATTATATTATAAAATGACGACTAGCCACAAACGCTAGGCAAAGGCTTTAAAATTGGGGTTCAAAGACTTCATATCCTCTACAGAAGAATAAACATAAGTATTGGCAGCAAATTCCTGAGTTTCTACAGTGACTTTTACAAAATCTCAGAAAACAAAAACACAAAGCTTTATCAGACTTCTTCTGTCTTATTCTGGTTACCTTTGGAGGTTGCATTCTTCTGCTCATTCTGCTCTCCTTTTACCTGCCATACACATAAAAATAGAAGCTGAAAAAATAATCACTGACAATGTTACTTTGATTGTATTACCAAAAATAACTTTAAATGTTACACTAATTTCTGATTTCACCAGTGGTAAGGATATATTTTAATTCGGACTCCACAGAGCTGTTACACGCATTCGCGGATGCATTCGGAGACACTGTTTTGACAAGGTATGGTTACTGTCATTAAATGTAGATGCTGCAACCTGGAATTACTATGAATATGGCATACAAATGTCCTTAAGCTAGTGTTACATCATGTACAGTATTACTGAAAAACAGTGAACTCAGAAACCTTAAACTTAAAACTAAATTCAAATAAAAACACAGTTTAAACAGTTTCAATTATGATATCTTTCACAGGGCAGGCAAAAAAATGTTTGACGGTTTGATTGCTTTGTTATTTTTTTAGGCACTGATTTTTGCGAAATACATGCAAAGTAGAAAACATTTTTGTAAGCTCATGTGAAACTGCATCACTGATATCTGCTTGCTGAATTTCAGCATTATACTGGGCTATGCTGTTGATACTGTTTATCAAAGCGTCAGCCATATACCATATGTGATTATGTTTTACTATGCAGATACTAAGATAGGACAATCATTATTTGGCATTTACCTTTTTGCTGTCTTTCTTGTTGGCTGATGTTGCTTTGGGAGAGGCACGACCACCATCTGTCTCAGGTTTTTCCTCCTTTTTTGTCTTTTCCTCTTGTCTTTCCTTCTCCTCGAGCTTTTTTCTAACCTCTACTTCCTCATACCTGTTTGAATAAAATAAAATAAATAAAAATAGCAGGTGTGTGAATTACAAAGAGCACAATTACAAAAAAAAAAAAAAAAAATTCTTAATGTCCATTAAATAGCTGTATAATAAATGGGCATTCTGGTATTCATTTACAATCAGAGTATAAAGTGTAGAAAATAAAAGCCTGTAACCTGAGTTTAAGGCTTTCTGAGAGCTTCTCAGCTTCTTCAATGGCTTTCTTAATGCTGGATGGTCCAAGCAAGGTTAGAAAATACTCCTTTACACAAAAGAATAGAGAAGAACTTAATTAGAAACAACTGACATGTTCAGTTATTGAACCTTTTGATGACCATTATTAAATATTCTTTGACATTCTTTGACAATAAATGAACAGAATAATCAATCATGAATCCCAGTGCTACTCCCTTCTCAGTCTAATTTTCTTGGTTTATGTTATCAGAAAAAAAAAATTTGCAATTTAAAACTAAAGCACAGTCACCATACCTGTTGCTGCTTGAAGTCTGGTCTTTTCTTGATAAGATCATATACTGTTAAAAACTTCATGTACAGCACATAAGCTTTCTCCTCATCTCTGCCCAGACGACACTCCTCAGCCGCCTTGAAGATTTTACAGGCACTCTGAACATAGCTGTGACACAACAGGCAACTTTTCAACTTAATTTGTTACCTTCAGATATTAGAAATTCACTGGCAAATTGACAATTCTTGTGTGTTTATGTGTGTGATCTTGAGGCCTTCTGATTAATTTCATCACGAGTATTACATGTGTCACACTGGATTGATTCCACTTTTATTTCTGTTTGAACATACCTTCTGGTGCTTATCTTGTCAGACTTAATTTCAGCCTTCTTATTGAGGTCACCTAGAGAAGTGGACAGATACAGCTCCTTGACCCCAGTGACCACTGCAGGCATCTTCACGGGTGTGTTCAGTCAGAGCTCACAGGCAAACATTCAGGGCTGGTGACATGCTCCAGACATCTCAAACAAAAACAAAACAAAACAAATTTTTGTTTAAAAAGCCCGTTTATGACAGCAAAATAACATTTGTAACATTCACAACGATCTATAACGTTTCAGCATAGTAAATCAATACAATTGTTGCTTAGCTAACATTGCTAGTCCTTCAAAAACTTTCCAGAATTCAGAGACGTGACGCTGAAATAATGATATGTCAGTAAAAACTTGCATCTAAAACTTACATCTTCGCGATGGCACATTGTCAGTATTGTGTAGTGATGTTAGCTTGCTATGATAGCATATTAGCCAGCGCGAGAAATCAACACTGACGACAACAACATGAAAGAATTTCCCGGCTAACCTGAGACCGTCTAAACAATTGTCGGGTTACCTGTTAGTTAGCTAACAGACATGTGCACTATTGTCACCCAAAGAGGACCATTAAACTGCAAATGCATTAATGTTAACGCCAGGTAATTACTGTTAACTTATCTTAGTTATCTTCCGAGTTAGCCAGCTAACTACGATGGTTACCATGTTACGCTGTAAGCTAACGGATGTTTAGCTAATGTTAGCTATTTAGCTACAGCACAGTTTGTCACAGGTAAAAATCACAATCAGCATTGAATAAACAGTTTCTAGTAGTAAAAATGACTCGTGTATACTGACTGATTAATTAATAATGAGACTTAATTCATTAATAATACCTCTTTCATGCTGCGTTGCTCACTCTTGTGTAGCTACTTTTTTGACAGCTGATTCCTGATTCCAAAGCTTCCCGGAACCAATGAGAATCGAGCTCAAGGAATGACGTTACTGTTTTTGTCACAGGACTGGGATTTAAAAAAAATAAATAAATAAAATAAAAATAATAATAATAATAATGAGAGCTATACACACACACACACACTTTTACGTGCTACATATTTTCAGAAAGAGAGAGAGAAAGCTCTGCATGTTAAAACGCAGCCTTTCTGCTGCACTGTACACATTCTACATAGGCTTGGCCCACACATTGACAGCATAATTATATCTTTTGTGCCATTACTGTGTTGTGCACTAGTATATTATTTTGCTGTCAAACTACAGGACATTAAGCGCAGGTCTGTCACCATAATCTCCACCACAGGATAGACCCGCCCACTCTTCACGTCAGCCAACCACAACCCAAGCTGTGCTGCAAGGCCCCCCTCCTCAGCCAATCATCAAGTCTGCTGAGAGTTACACAACATATCCCGGAACAATAGCCACAATTCTTCCGGTTGGTTACGTTTCGGAAATATATATTGACAGCAGTATCAGCTGTATAGTTTAAGAAATCACGTGGGCTTATTTTTCCTTTTTTTACCTGTTTAAGTTTAAAAGCACAATCCTTGATGTGTTATGGGAACACAGTGTACTTACCATAATACATGATAAATAATGTAATTAATAATAATTGTTGCGTTCTAGGTGTGTCAGGAAGCCATGACACTGAGTCGTCACGCACAATGACAGACAAACTTTAGTGGAATGTAATCTTTATTGTTACCAATTACCTATGTGCATCACATGCAAAGGTGGTTCAAAATGTCTCCTGTGAGATGAATTCCAAATAAAAGGTAAACCTCACCACTGAACTTAAAAGCAGAAGACCTGTTATTATTTTAAGCAATTGGTAGTTACTCTGTGTTTAATACAAGAATAAACACTAAATAACTACCTTCATTAGCCACAGGACCCCACCCTGGGCTGATAATATGATTTAAATTGAGAAACACAACAAATGTGCCCCCCNACCCCATTCAGTCAAACTCTTCAGTTACTAATATACCTGAAAAAAAAATCAGTTTGGACTTTAAAACACTACAATCTTTCACTACCTGTCAAATGTTATGGAAAGTTTATGTTATTAAACAATCATGCTGACACAATTTGTAAGTCCTCTTGCCTTTATTTACCTTTGTTCACTCTCTAATAATGTTTTGCCTCCATAAAATATTTCCCAGTTTTGCTTAATGGCAAAGTTTTCTTTATGAAAGGTGAAGTCACATTCAAATTTGTCACCTGATTTGCATGAAAGCAAAAGAATGGGATCCACCACGAAGCACTTTCACTTTGATGTCACAAGGCAGCACTTAAGGCTTCAATTTCACAAATGGAGTTAAACTTGCTTTCATCAGGCTTTGACTCAGATGTATGAGTACACGATATGTACAATAGTCACATTGTGTTCTGCTCCATTTCAAACAACACTTAGCCTTGTGTATTGAACCACAGCCATTTGTGACTACACTTGCCATTTCTCTCGTCATTGCCTTAGACGTATAGTGGACTCTCTGCCTTAGGGATCAAAAGTTAATACAAGAAATAATGCTCAGATTTGAAGATGTGAGAGTGAGAACTCTGAATCAGATGACTTGTTAATAAACTCATCAAGTTTTGTTTTTTTTAAACAAGCATATCTTTTGAAATGTGCCCTATTTAATACAAAGTGAGTGAGAAATATATTAACTAAATTGGGCCTTAGACATGTAAAAGTTTATGGTTAACAAAAGGGAAGTGTGAAAATATTATGTGGTTACTTCTGTGTGCAATGTTTTACAAAGAAGCAATATGAATCTGTTTGTTGTGACATTCCTTTGATATTTTGGTGTTTGATACATTTACATTTAATGCAACAAAGTGGCTTCCTCCCACCATCCAATGTAGCTTTCTTGCAGGTTTGATGAATTAGAAATGCTAAATTTCCTGTACTTGTGAGTTTGTCTGTCTCTGCATGCTAGTCCTGTGTTGGACTGGAAACCTGTCCAGGTCGTACCCTGCTTTTCGTCCAGTGAGTGCTGGGATATTATTTTATTTATTTGTATAGCAGCTTTCATACAGAAATGCAGCCCAAAGTGCTTTACAAGACATGAAGAGTCAATCAGAAGAAGCATAATAAAAGTAAAGGATAGGATGAGGATAGGATAGACTTCATCCCCTCTGTGATGGAGTCTGAACAGAATAAGCAAGGTTTGAGAATGGATGGATAGAGGGTGATGCAGGCACAGATGGAAAATATCTTGAGGGCCCTGAAAACCAGGAACCACTTACTTCTGTGTCAAGCTCTCAGAAAGAAGCATTATTGGGCCCTTTTCCACTGCCACAGTACAAAACCTTTTGGCTCTTCTTTGGTACAAAACAGAAACTCTTGCATTTTCCATTGGCTAAGGGTCCTATTGCAGTATTTGGTTCCATTCATTTTCTGGTCCCTGTTTCAACATGTGGGACTTACAGACCACATAGGACCCTGGAGGTGTCCACGGTTTAGCACTGATTGGTCACAGACCGTTACACTGTTCACTGAAGTGGCTGATGGTGAGAGGCTGTAGCTGCCATGTTTAAAAAGCTGTTGTAGTAGAAGCATTTATTGTTTGCTGTAACACATTCGGAACACCAGGAAAATAAAAATAAAAATACTAGATAAGATTAATAAATACAAGAACAATACAAATAAAATTGATTTTAAAAATTCAACAAAACCCATGGTTAAAAAAAACCCAAACAAAACAAACAAAAAAAAAAACAACCTTTATTTAGGTTAAAGCATAGGACTCGTAAGTTAATTAATGAAATAGATAAGTGTAAAAAAAAATCAAAATAAAGAAACTAAAGCAGGACTATAAGGAACTGAAAGACCACAATAATCAAAGTGGGGTGGACAGAAAAACAAATTGATGGTAAGTCAAGTCGTACACTATGATTACATTGGTCGTCCCTTTCTGTCATTAGTTCAATTTGATAATTTTTCTCCTGAAGTTGGTCGAAACACAAAACAGTAACTGGATCTAGGTCCAGTTATAATTTGGTCTATAGTTCTTGGTTCTAGTTCTTCTTCCTTGTGCGGTGGAAAATGGGCGCAATATTTATTACCATGCATACATACTATAGTCTACTATACTATACATACTATAGTCTCTTTGCATCATCCATTGAAGAATATGTGCTTTAAAACTTTGAAACACCTATATGTGGTGGTAATGAATAATAAGCTCTGGGTGGCAGCTCTTTATCTACCAAATGAATTTCCCACAAAAAACAGATAAGCTTTAATGAATCTGAGTTTTGTCTCACCAATTACAATGAATGAATATACAAAAAGTAATGGGGCCCAGGCAATCAATTTAGTTAAATAAGACTCAGGTAAACATCCTCTAGTTTACTGTTAGTCATATTATTATAGTTTTTGTGGTTTAATATTGATGTGTGCTTTGTGTGTCTAAATTATGGTTGAGTTTACGTCCTACCAATGGCTTCCCTGGAGAAGATGAGAGTTGGCACATTTTGAGCACAATGCACAGCAAACACAACAGTGTGTGAACAGCACAGGTGCTACTTCAGCTTTTGTCAGCGGTTAAAAGGATAGAGATAGTGATAGGCTATGACATAAATGGCTTTGCCCTCATCAGCCTATCACCTTTTCATACATTGTTCATTTCTGTAATGTCCCCTACTTTGTCATTATATTTGTGTTAAGGGTCATCATACAATACAAATATTACTAGTCCTACCAGAACAGTCATCCTCTGTAAAGCAATCAGGCAACAAGCAAATGGAAAATAGTGACAAATATTACTTATATGAAGTTATGAGAACAGCATCATTGCTTTGATTGCTTTGTCTGCCAGCTGAGAAGCACTATTGTTTGAGAGGTTCATGACGCACAAACTCACAAGCTTCAGTCACAAAGAGTCAATTGCCATTATTATTCTGACCATACCTTGAATACATTCAGTACACTCAGAATATTAATGTTCAGACTTATGACCTGTGACGAATCAAAGTTTTAACATATAGTTTGCCTATGAGCACTGTTTGAATTTATGAATGAAATTACATTGAAGACATACGACAATTACTTTTTAATTTTTTCCACTACTGTCATAGAATAAAAAATACACTGACATATCTGTAAAAATATAATGTGACTAGAAATATCAATTTCATTGTAACAAAGAAATCTCAATATGTAATCATGGTGTGCAGCTTTCAAATAGATGCTTGTCAGTTTGTGAATTTCTTTAAGATATATTATATAATGTGACATACATATGTGGTGCACATACATACACACACTGAAAAGTATAATATATGGTAATTAAATATATGGTAATGTATTGCATGAATCAACCTTTTATGGAAAATATATTTTAGCTGCAATGATTTACAGTATGTATACAGTCTGGTAATGCATACTGCACACAGAAATTATTTTAAACTTTTGACTCTGATATTGACCCACTGGACTATTCTACTGAATAGAATACCATTTTGGTATATTTTAGAACTGATACAGTAGAGAACACAATGAGGAACTCATTATCACCTCAGAAGTGTAAATATTTAGTAAAATTAGATGTGAATGGATGATGTGACACATGATGCGAAACATGAAAAAAGCATCAATGCAGAATCCATTTGCTTAGAGGTTCAAATCTGCGTCACCAATCCAGGGCGTGTTCTTCACATCAGGGTCTATATAGATCTGTGGTTTCTGACTGAGTGCAGCATCAGAGCAGCCACCTGTCACACGCAACAAATTAATGCAAAACCTTCTCATCTGAAAAATGCAGGCTGAGGAATATAATCGCAGAGGTAATTATGGAGTCATTTTACTGTATTTTCACATATCTCTTTTATCACTACAAATAAGTAGAATACAATAAGTAGAATAAACCTAAATATAAATCAAAATCTGGATAGAACAATAACAGGGTCTGTTATTGACCAGGTAAGGAGCTGGTGGACTACATTACACAGTACCTGAGCACCATCAGGGAGAGGAGGGTCATTCCAGATGTGAAGCCAGGTTACATGAAGGAGCTTCTCCCTGACACTGCGCCTACTGAGCCAGAGGAGTGGGAGAGTATTTTCAAGGATATCGAAAAAGTCATCATGCCTGGAGTAAGTTCTTATATCACTCATTCTCATATCAGCATTTTGAAATAAATTAATCTCTCTGAAATCATTATGAAATGCACCACATGTTTTGTAATCTTTTCCCAGGTCGTTCACTGGCAGAGCCCTCACATGCACGCATACTACCCCAGTCTGACTTCATGGCCCTCTATGCTGGGGGACATGCTGGCTGACGCCATCAACTGTGTTGGATTCACCTGGGTAAAGGAAACAACTGCATCACTTTGCTTTGCTTACACTTTGCTTCCAATGTACCACATAAAATAAAATCACACCTGTGAAATCCAGAAGTTACAGCATCTCTCTGAATGATATTCTCTGTTATGGTTTTGGACAGGCCTCCAGTCCTGCATGCACAGAGTTGGAAATTAATGTAATGGACTGGCTATGTAAAGCCCTGGGGCTCCCCTCATTCTTTCTGCACCATCATCCTGATAGCAGAGGCGGAGGCATACTACAGGTATATTACACCTTCATTTTTTTTTATTATGCAATCACAGTATTTCCTCAGTAGTCTTAGATGCATTTTGTTGATGAATAAATTAAGCGCTTTTGATCTGTTTCCTCTGCCTAACTGTCCTGTTAGACTACAGTTAGTGAGAGTACACTGGTGGCAATGCTGGCAGCCAGGAAAGACAGAATCCTGCAGCTGCGGGCTGAGCTGGACCAGGATGTGGATGAATCCGTTCTCAATTCAAGACTGGTGGCTTATGCTTCAGACCAGGTCAGTCTCACCGCTTTTTTTCACAGCTTCCTATCAGTCAGATGAAACAGTAAGAAACTGATGCAATGTGCTACGGTTACAGGCCCATTCCTCAGTTGAGAAAGCAGGGCTGATCTCTCTGGTGAAGATCAGGTTTCTGCCCACTGATGAGCATTTTTCTCTGAGAGGTGACACCTTGAAACAAGCCATACAAGAAGACAGCAAGAGGGGACTGGTCCCTTTCATGGTAGGTACTGACTAATGAGTGTGTACCAGAATAAAGGGGGTGTTTATGGATGCTAAAAGGTCATATCATTGATTTTGCATGTTTTAGCCTATTAACTACAAGTCACATATTTTACAGAATACAGAGATTGCTCCACTAGAATCAAGAAAAATGATGCCTGACCTGACTTTTGAAGGAAAAAATTAATTTGTGTTGGAAGTTGCATCCACACTTGCAGATTTTGTTCGCTGATTTTAACAAAATAATTTTTTAACACAAAACTGGAAATTAATTACTTGTTATGATACAGATTACAAGCCATTTTCCAAAGCATACTGGCAATTTTAGAGCGGTAATGTAACTTCCAATGATCCACTAGTTTCAATTCCTGTCAGTACAAAAGGAAAATCAATTTGCAGAGCATTTAAACTTGCTTGACAGATATAATTTATCCAATTAACACTGTCATTTTTTCATGAAATGACTATGTTTTTTGTAGTGGGAGTTTTGGGATTGATTCTCCCAACAAAAAAAAAAAAAAAAAAAAAAAAAAAAAAAAAAAAAAAAAAAAAAAATTCTCATTTACACAATGATTTTCAGCAGAATTCTCAGATGCTGGAGCTTCCTTAAATGTACTACTGTGAAATAATCCTTAAAGCTTTCCTCAAAGCTTTGAAAGACAAATAACACAGAACAAGTGCGCTCTGTGATGGATTAACAATCAAAACCAATGCCAGAAGGTGGATGCAACACATAGAAATATTTTTAAAAACCTATAACAAGACTTGGAAAATAGCCAGCGTGAGATTAAACACAATCTGTAGTTAATGAGCTTTAACATGTGAAACTGCTGGTATGGCCCTTTAAGGATTCATTCAAATCAGACCAAAATAATGACATTAACTGTTTATTTTCATTGATTTTTTTTTTTTTTTTTTTTGCCGTTCAGCTGTGTGCCACTTTGGGAACAACGGGAGTGTGTGCCTTTGACAAACTCTCTGAATTGGGGCCCGTGTGTAGGTCTTCATACTTACTGCCACCATGACGTCTTTATTAACACTGTTGGCCCATTATTTGGAAAGTTGTTTAAAAATATTAATATTAAATGTGTTTTTCCAGGTGCAGAAGAAGGCTTGTGGCTCCACGTTGATGCTGCATATGCTGGTTCAGCCTACTTCTGTCCTGAGCTGCGATGGTCTCTGGAAGGCATTGAACGTGCACACTCCTTTGTCTTCAACCCTTCCAAGTGGATGATGGTCCATTTTGACTGCACAGCCTTCTGGTGAATAGGAATATCTACTTTTCTCACTTTTACAGAGGAAAAGTGTAAAAGCCAATTAAGTCAAATTTAATGTAAAGATTCCTTTGTGGTAACACATTTTAATGTTTTTCCTCAGGGTGAAGGATAAATATAAGCTTCAACAGACCTTCAGTGTTGATCCCATCTACCTCAGACATGAAAACTCACAGGCAGCCACTGACTTTATGGTATGATCAGTTTCCGTTCATAAAAAATAAAAAAAAATTTAAAAAAAAAGTAATATCACAGATTATCACAGATTATCACTTCATTCTATGATTTTCTTGCAGCACTGGCAAATTCCCCTCAGCCGACGTTTCCGTTCTCTCAAGCTTTGGTTTGTCATGCGATCCTTTGGACTGAAAAACCTCCAGGCTCACATCAGACATGTTAGTGGAATCAAGGTCTTTTTATGCATGAAATATATAAAAAGGTTTTTTGCTTGAACTGCTGCAATCACCATGGTACCATTTTTAAATGTGTTTTAAAGTTTCAGAAATGGTTTGTAAATGTTTCTTGTGGTTTTTAGGGCATTGAGATGGCAAAACTCCTGGAGTTTCAGATAAAGAGCAATCCGAATTTTGAGGTTCCTGCTGAAAGGCACCTGGGCCTGGTGGTCTTCTGTCTGAAAGTATGTAGCTATCATTGTATATATTTGATCAAATAATTCATGTAGTACATTACACAAGCAAAATGTTAGTGTTGAAGTCAGTTTCATCTCTATAAAAGAAGCATGTTCCTAATTATGTCTTTTACTTGGTAATTCTTTTTGAGATTATAAAATTACACAGCCACACCTTGTCCAAAGGTGAGTGAGTGGATTAAATTAGTTTCAATAAGCACAGGTGAAGGGCAGAGCAATACGATATGTCATAAAAAAGTGCTGCAACCTTTCCCGTTAAAGTGTTTTACTTTGTTGGAAAACTGACGCTTTTATGGTGCTGCAATGAACGTGCAAAAAAGTATGAAGTGATAATTATCTTTCTCCAGGGAGGAAATGCTTTGACTCAGGAACTGCTCAGGAGACTGACTCGATCTGGCACCATGTACCTCATCCCTGCAGACATTCACACCAAACGCATCATCCGATTCACAGTGACTTCACAGTTCACCACTGCAGATACCATCCTTAAAGACTGGGGCGTTATCTCCAAAATGGCTTCCAATCTTCTGGCTGAGATGCAGCCACTCAGTAATGCAGAACAACCGAAAGAAGGGGAGGATGAGGTGATAAGCGCTGAAGACAACCAGGAAACGAATTCAGCCAGAGATAACCTCAACTCAGAGCCCGGGTCAGAGGAGAAAGAAGGTGCTGCTTCTAGGCTGGACAAGGCTGAAGTGGAGCTGTGGATAGACAAGGCTTGGAACCGTTCTAGGAGACCAATGCGCTCCCTTAGCTGCAACAGCGAGCCTCTGCCATACACTCACTTTGGGCCACTGTACGGCTATGACTTTGAAACAAGACCTGTTCCTAAAGATGCTGCAGTTGCACCTCCGACACCATCAACGACAGGATCAGACCCCACATTCAAGATACCAGAGATGCCTTCAAATCTTTTGGGTAGACAGGTTCTGAAAAAGCTAACAAAGTTCTACAGTGTACCCAGTTTCTACAACCAGTGGGTACAGTGTGGTCGCTACCAGTTGTGCTGCCCCCTGAAGGTGCCACAAGTGGCTCAAAAACAGTTCTCCGCTACATGCAGAAGAATGGGTTGTGTGTCTTCTTCTCCTGCACCAAACTCAGCTCCTTCTGCTACCCCACTGGAAGCTGCAAACATGCATAAACTTCTGTAATGACCCTGAAAGCATGATACGCTAGTTTATACACACAGCAATTCCACTATCACTATAATCAGGCTATTAACTGGTGCATTAATATGTTAATGCTGGGCTACAACAAAAGCAAGCACAGTCCCACAAAATGCTATCTGTGACATTATAAAACAGGCAGTAAGGGATGACAAATTATCAAATGCTATACTTATTTACAATCACAATTTAGCTGTTTTATTAAAAAGTCTTTACAAAATTATTACACTGTTCCGAAAATTCATCTTGGAATGTGCAGTACAGAAATTAAGTGTCATATTTGATCTGCTGTGTTGCCAAAAAGCCTTATATCAAATGTACTGTTTGAGGCTGAATCAATCGTACACAACTTCTGAAGTGATAAATCCATAAAACTCATTCAAAGCCTGATCTTTCCATCCATGATAGAGTTGAATATCTCCTGAGTCATTGGTACGTAGCCCTTATTGTCTTCTAGGTAAAACAAAGGGTCCTTGATGACCGCTGGATTGAAACCTTCCTCTGCAAGCTTTGTTTTCATTTGCTTATATGTTCCCGTCACTGCCAAGGTAGCCTAGCAGAGGTTGGATTCATGGAAGAAAAATAAATTGTTATTGAATGGTTGTAAGACATTTTGAGATACAGTTTTGATATTCATTTTGTTATGAATTTGAATTTGAGTTTAGTGGGATTTATTGTACCTGTATGCGAATGAAGCGTGGTCTTGCGTAGCTGGGGAGGGAGGTTTTGATCTGCTGGTATGTAGCTTTCCCGTCAAAGTCCATGTCTTCTTTCAGCTTCAGTGCCGCCATTCCAATTCTCCCCTCGTGAGCTAATCAGAGAGCACAGGTAGTTATAGACTTACATGTTTCATATTGTGGTAAAAATAAAAGGTTCCAACTGTGTTTTTGTGATTTTACTTCTTCAATATTTATGTGCAGGATTACAGGGTTCATGATTATACAGAAGCGTTTGAAGGGTAACACAGGTTCAAGAAGTCTTATGAAAGAAAAACAGACAGTGAGCAAGCATTGAGTCTGAAGATGCTAGGTTTTCATCCAACATAAAATAAATATAAGATACTTATAATTATTAGTAACACAATTATTACCTGGTACCTTCACACCATAGACATTAGCCTCCTCAATGCAATCCACCATGAGCAAGTGTTCGACTACCTCTGTTGTTGCCACATTTTCACCTTTCCACCTGCATAGTATGACAACAAAAAGACCGGTCATTTTGTTAACATTTAGATCAAAAGCTACCCTTATTTTACCAATCCAGAAGATTCATTTGATGTACTGACCTGAAGGTGTCTCCGATACGGTCTTGAAAGAAGACAAACCCGTTGTGGTCTATCATTAGCAGGTCACCACTGTTGAAGTAAACGTCTCCCTTCACAAAAACATCCCTCAGCTTCTTCTTCTCCGTCTGCACTTTGTTCTTGACATAGCCTCTGAAAGGTGCTCTCTCTTCAATTTTTGCAACTAACAAACCAGTCTCTCCTGCAGTTAAAAAGAAGCACAGAGGCTGTATTAGTACAAACTGGAAGATTATGTCAGAGTAGTTTTGGGGAGGTATAGTGCTGTGATGGCTCACCTTTGGGGACTTCAACACAAAATCCTCTAGAGTTTCTGACAGGTTCTTCTTTCTCTGTGTCGTACCTTATGAGGGCATAATGATACACAGCCTAAAAACAGTTAAATAAAACATGGAATACAAAAAGCTAATGATGCATATAAAGAAATTTGTTTTGCACATCTAATTTCATGCAAATTCTCTCAATTTATTCATGAAATCATAACGATGCAAATGTAAAATGTACTTGCATAGGAAGAGCAAAGAGCATTTTCCCTCAACTTACTTTGTGGAGAAAATGCTCCCTGCCAACAGCTCCAATTTTCCCACCGAAGTTCACAAAGCCAACGTTTCCCTCTGTAGCTCCATAGGATTCATAAATCTGGATGTCCCCAAAGCGGTGCAGAAATTTAGCCCAAGTGTCGGCTCTTATCCCATTCCCAATAGCTACTCGGACTTTATGATCTCTGTCATTGTCTCTCTGGAGGTGAGAGAGAGAGATGTGAAAGCTGGATATGAATATGATAATAAACAACAAATAATATCCATGACTGCAGCAGCAATACAAGCCAACTTCATTCCAGTGATTTGAGATACTAATAATAACAACATGTGTCATTATACTTTGGCCACAGAAACATCATACCTTTGGTGTGTTGCAGAGGTAGCGCATAACTTCTCCTATATATTGAATAACTGTCACATTGTATTTCCTACAGTCATTCCAAAACTGACTGGCAGAGAATTTACGCTTTAAAACGATGGTGATCCCTAGAAGTAAAGAGGTACATTAGTTCAGTAAATCTAATCCTTACTGGGAATGCAGGTTGAACTTTAGCACTTTGAAATACAAACATCAGGGTCAAACTGCTATTCAAGGTTTTGAGATTATGCCAATTCAAACTCAACGTTATCAGAATGGCATGGCTGACCTGGAAATCATGTTTCGCAGTTTTATGATGCTTTTAATGATATGATATACTGTGCGGTAGGTGTTGCAATATGCAGTACCGTTTTCTATGGCTCCGCAAACTCCCATCTGAAAGGCAGCACTGTGGTAAAGAGGCAGATATACATAGATGATATCATCTGAGCGTATGCCAGCAATACACTGAAAAAAAGCTGTCATCCATAGCCTCTTATGGTCAATTAAAGCTGCCTTAGGAAGTCCTGCAAGATGACATTACAAAAAGAACACACTTATAAATCCTTTATTGTTATGTGTTTGTAGTTCAAGGACTGCAAACAAAAATTTGGGCTGTAACTGCAAATCAGAGCTGAGGATCAGATAAGAGAGATTACCTGTGGTTCCTGAAGTGTAGATGTAGAGCACAGGGCTGTTGAAATGAACTTTGGCCCTGAGCTGAGGTGGCAGAGGTTGGTCCGAGGCCTGCTGGATCATGTCAGAAAGGTTTTCCACACCCTCTAAGTCACAGTCATTACTGGTGATGAACATGCGAACTCCCTGCTGCTGCAAGTCGGGCAACACTTCTTTTAGATCACCTTGTAAGTCTGAGAGTCAAAAGAGAGAGATTTGTGATGGTGAAATCAGGGAAATAAAAGCAAAAGAGATAAGGGAACACCTGGAGTTGATCCTAATTATTTCTGTCTGTCTATATTCTTTTATTTCCCCTTTATATCTGGGGTTGTTTTATACTTATTTACCACTGCTGCACTGTAACTCACACCGAAACTGTTATTTGTATTTTCGTAATTTTTAAAAAATCATTCTCGTCTATTTTTCTATATTTTATTTTATTTTCTACTTTAATTATTTATTTATTTATTTATTTTTTGCATCATCTTTGGAAATGTTTTGCAGCTGTTTTGTGTGTCTTATGTGGTGCAGTTTGTGTCTGAAGAGTGCTACACAAATAAATTTACCCTACACAATTTTTAAATTTATCTTTAAAGACCCAAAATAATTCAGTGTTCACATGTTTGTTTTAGTATGATATTGATCAGGTAAAGAAAACTGATTTTTGTTTTGTTTTTAAATGTCCAAAAGTAAAGTTCAGCTGGCCTTACTGGAACAATGTTTAGTGAAGGGAGCCAAATTAAAGGACCATACTGGTCTTTTTGCATGTTTGAGCCTGATATATTCAATTTTCATACATGTAACGTTACTGACAATCATTTCCCAAGCATACTACTGGAACGGTGAATTAAAAATGTTTTCCTGCCTTCCAGACCTCCATTGGTTTCAGTTCATTCTGGTACGCTATTAAAATCAACTTGTTGATACTTGAAACATTCTTGGGATAGGTAATCCATCAACAAGACGTGTATTCAGGTTTTGTTTTTTTTTTCAAAGTTACGTAATTTTAGCATTTAAGTTCAATAAAAAGCATATTTCAATTAGTTTCAATTCATTCCAGTATGTGATTAAAAAAAAAAAAAATNGATTAAAAAAAAAAAAAATCAACTTGTAGAAACTTGAAATGTGCTTGAGCTCAGTAATCCATCACAGCTAACACAACATCTATTAAATTTTTTGTAACTTTATTTAACCAATTCAAGACAGGACTGAAAGGAAGACAATGTATGTCTCTGTTAGGGAATATAGTCCCAGGAGTTAAAAGACGAAACACTGAATTTTAAGGTGGGTGTATGACCTCAACACTTGATTTTGAAAGATTATGGGATTTGGCAAAATGATAGGAAAACTAAAATACGACTTTAAGTTTTGAAAATTGGTTGTCAGTAACATAACGTATATGTGGGTATTTTAGTGGGCTAAAACATACAAAATCACTGGTATTGTCCTTTAAGGTTGTCGTGGAAATTTCTCATCCACTACATGGTAGAAATATTCTTTAAATACATATGAGACAAATACAACCAAATACTGTACAACAAAACCTTAAAGTCGTCTTTTATTACAATGCCTGCAAGCAGCAGAGACGAGCTTCTCTAAGCTCTGTAAATGTCTCTCGGTAAAACTTAGATATATCTATTGTAGCCACACACAAACATCAGCATCCACATTCCTTGACATGGAAACAGGTGCACTTTGTTGTATCAAATGAATTGCCTTCATGTTGTTGAGTTACTTTTCCAGTACAGTATCAGACATAAGGCCTTCACCAAAGATATGACAAAAGTCACATCTTTGTTTACTGGAACATTCCTTTCAGAATACACACACTTCTTTCTCATAAGAAAGAATATTGTTACATCTCTCTGGAACATTATCATCAGAATAACAGATATTCAAAGTCTTTTGTCCCTTCTGCAGTCTGTTTATTAAATGCTTGTAGCTAATTTTTGGTTCATTTGATGGAGCTAACTGAGGTCTTGCACATTTGGTTGTGTTCACATTTCTGCTCCTTTATTCATTTCTTGTACATTGGTTGGATGCTGAATGTACGAGAATGTGACTTGACTGATTCTTGCACTTATGAGTATATGTGACTATTGATCTTTATCCATTTTGCACTTTCGATAGTATGCTGAATACATTGTAATGTTCCTTCTTTTTTTTTTTTTACTGATCTTTGCATATTTCTGCTGTCCCACATCTAACATCAGACTGATTTTGTGGTTACTGTCTTTTATTGTGTGTATTATTGTGTTCTGTGAGAGATGCTCTGGAATTGCCCCTTGAGGGATAAATAAAGTTTCGTATCATATCATATCGTACACACAGTTTCTCACAGGACAAGAGCATTGTTAAGATCATTCAGGGCAAAGTGTTAAGTGAAATTTAACTGGTTGCATTGTCATGATCAATGATTAAGGCAAAGTATAAGCAATAAATGTAATTTTTCCATAACAAGGTAAAAAAAAATAAAACTATTAAGCTTACATGAGGATACAGAATTACTTATTCAGAGTTACTAATGCTATTCAATATTTATAGGACAGCACCGCTTTCACTATTCTAAGGTCATGTTACATACGTTTTATTCTTCCATGTCTCCAATCTGCAATAAAGCAAGCAAGGCAACATTGGGACTGTCCTTTGCTTTATTCGTTTTGGACGAGCATTTTTTATTTCTTTACCAAAATTTAAAACAGGACCTTCTCTCCGGACACAGCATGGCTATCTTTGGATGTTCAGAGGACACTGACTCTCCCCTTATACCTAAAAACAGCTCTGATGATGGGAATGATATTAGCTAAAAAGCTGATTCTCAAAGACTGGAAAGCACCAACTCTACCTTGTTTTAAAAACTGGCTCCATGAACTCATGTTATTCATCTGGAGAAACTTTACTTAAATAACTCAAAATTTTAGCATAAATGGGAAAAATCTTGGGGTCCTCTCTTGCAACATCTGGATTCAATTTGACTATTTGTATATTACAGATATTACAGACATGGACCATTCTTTTTGTTTTGTTTTTATTGGGCTGCATGTTGGCAGTCATGTGTGGAGGATATGTACCGTAATGGTATGTTGTGTCCTTATGGCACATTGTTGGGATGAATTAATCTTAATTAATTCATCCCAACATGCAATTATTTAATTAATTTTCATTGTTACTGTTATTTTTTTTTAAGATCATGGCAGTGCCCCCCTTCCCCTAGTGTGTGTGGGTGTGTATATGCATACCTGGGTCTTGATGTATGTGTGTATGCAATGACTCTGTATGAAAAACTTATTAATTAAAAATAATATATATTAAAAAAAAACAAGAAACAACAACAAGAACAACAACAAAAGAACAGCATGTTCTGAGAGACTAGAGTGGATGCAGCTTTAAGATCTGTTTCCATCTTACCTGCACCAACAATCAGGACTTTGGCGTAGGTGCAGGAGAAGCACTGTAGCAGGGATTTGGATCTGATGTTGCAGTTGAGGAGAGCAGCTGTGCATCCCAGTTTGGCCAGTCCCAGCCAGATCAACAGAAACTGGGGCTCATTTCCCATAAAGAGAGCCACCGTGTCTCCCTCCTTGAGATGGGCGTGGGTGGACAGAGCCCGGGCCACCCTGCTGCTTTCTCTGTCCGCGTCCCTGTACGTGTACACGCTCTCCTCGAAAAGTAGAAAAGGCTTGAGCGGATGTTTGGAGACTTTGTCCAGAAAACGATCCAAAATGCTGTAAAAGGGTTTGCTGTTTTGTATTCTGACCATGCGAACACCAATTGTAATGACCTTGATCGTGTAATTTAAGTCTTTAAAAAAGTAAGGATTTCTCATGTACAGCAGCAGCAGCAAAATGACCGCACCTACAAGCGCGGAGAACAGAATATATGCAACCATATTAGAATAATCTGGAAAAATAATCAGACCTGAAGGAGTCCTGAAAGTTTCGGCTGCAACTCACTGCGAATACGCCTGATTGCCTCACTAGACCCAGACTTTGAGCATTTTCCTTTCAAGGTGGGTGTAACAAGGATCAGCCAATGCAGGACACTGGGTGGAAACAAACTCCAAAATTGCTGCTTTTGTGTGGGTTTAATAAATGCTGCCTTTTGTTGATTTTGATGTTTTTCTTTCTTCTTACAAAATCGGTCTATCCCTAAAGACGATCCCAATGTCAGGGGAGGGTTCTGGAGTGAGGACTCAAATGCAGGCTCAGGCAGAGTATGTGGAAAAAAACAGTATTCAATTTCAGTCCAGGCAAGAATACTACTGATAGTGAGGCAGGATGAACTTACAGGAATCAGGCAGATAATTCAAAAGGCAGGCGGCGACAAAATAGAAGAATCAAACCATCAAACATAAAGGCAGGACAACCAGGAGACAAGAAACAAGCTAACCAGGCAAACAAGACAAGCTGGCCGAAAACAAAGGAACCCAGGATTGTATAAATACTGAAGAGGTGATTAACTGATAGAACACGGGTGATGTAGAAAACTGGTGGGAAACTAAACAAAAACCGGAAGTAAAGCAAACTAGACAGCAACAAAACCAAGACTACAAAATAAAACAGGAAGTGACCAAAGAACAGATCATGACACCCAAACCTGCAAATGTGGATGCCCGTCCATGCCAGAAGAAAGAGGAAAATACAGATTCAAATAATTTTTGAAAAATAAAATCAGAGAAATATAATGAAATGCAAAGGCAAAAACAGTCTCTCTCTCTCTCTCTCTCTCTCTCTCTNTATATATATATATATATATATATATATATATATAGGGTGTCTCAAAAAATGTATACACACTCTGAATGATTATAAATACAATGTTTATTAAGATATATCTAGATTTTATAATCCAAGTTAAAGAAGGCAAGTGTAGAATCTTTTGTTTAGTCTTGCTTCTGCCATTACTTCAAATCAGTTGCACATGTAAAAAAAAAAAAAAAATTG